>SNQJ01S0016495.1:226487-241731 GCA_010110895.2 Picea sitchensis
TTTTTTGCCAAGGGATGCATGACATGCTCTAGAACTAAAATTACTAAAACAAAGAGGGAGGAGAAAAATTACAGACATATTCATAAATACCTACCCCGAGAATAACACAATTCTCCAAAGTAGTCCCAAAAATGGCTTTCCATTTCATCAGCACACCATCCTCAATGCCCAATTCCCCACTAGGAAATTAAATCCTCATATTTTTTACTTGCTTGAAATTATTTAAAACATCACCGGGATAATGATGGGAAACCTTTGTAACCACGTATTTTTTTGGGCCCAAAATATTTTGCAATTCATGCCATGGCCTAAAAATTCTACCCATCATGATTCTCATCAAATAGTTCCATATCCCCCTATTTTTACCATTGTTGTTAAGGTTGGTTTCTTTGTTGGATGCAATATGGTCTATCTTAACTACTACATTTTTCACTTGTAGAGAAATGTAAAGATGCCAATCCACGAAGCAAAGAAGTTGATGCCCTAGAGCATGCGTGAATTTGCAAAGAGAAACGTGAAAAATAAATGTGTCTAGAATTAATATACCTTTTCCATCTAGAAGAGGGGAAAAGAAATCAATGCAGAATCCGCAAAGAAATGAGTGCTCACGAGAGTACCATACTTATTCCAGTTGATCATAAAAAAAATTGGGCATGTGGAAACAACCACATGTTACTCATCCCATTAGGGCCATGCTTAAAATTTACGTCGTACGAATACCACTTTGGACTTAATTTTGAAAGAATGTATAGAATTAGATCTAAATCATCACCAAAAACATCTAGAATAGTTGTTTGAAAGATTTTGAATGTTTTCATTTTTCTATGCAGCTGGGGATTTACCTCTATATTCATTAGATGGTAAGGCTGGTGTAGTTTCTTTACTTGGTGATTCCATTTCCATGAAGGTATTCATCCATAATTAACTGTTTGCTTAACCTTTTTCTTCTTGTGACATTTCTCTAAGAAGTTCTTTTTCTTCCCACAATGAAGACAAGGATGGAGATCAAAACATTATGACTCCTTGACACTGTGACCAACTCTATAACAATGTTAACACTTATTTGTAATATTCTTCACTTCTTCATGAAATATTGAGCACACAAATTGAATTGGTTTAGAGTAATCTGGGCTATGAAAGTTGTTTATTTTGTCATATCCTAAGCCATATCGATCTTTGTTGAATGATAATTCTTCCCAATCCCTGACAAATATCTTGGAAAAATCACGTTGAATTTGTTCTTCTACTTCTTCACAATTGTTGTTGTTGTTTTTGTCATTATGTGTGTCTTTTTCGAACTCATCTTTGGAAGATTCCACATCTTCTATGTCTTGTGCATCAACTATTAAGTCTTTTGTATCACACATAACATTAACCATCTCTATTATGTCATCGGTATCACAAGATGCATCAAATTTTTGTATGAACTCGTTTGTACCACATGTTGCATCAACCATTTGGATAAGCCTCTCTATAGGACATGTGAAGGTCAATTTTGGTGTGCAATCCACTTTTATACTAATTCGAAGAAGGTGTTATTTTAAGGGGAGGTTCTCTAGAGCCTTTCGTCGTTTGTACATATAAACAAGTGCCACGTGCGCCTATCCACAATGTATCAACAAGTGCCATGTGTCCCTATTTGTGACCCACTAATGTGATGGATGCATTGCTCGACAATGTCATCGATGAGATTATGGTCAAGAAGGTGGTAGAGATATCCATAACACAGGTAGTGGGGACGAAACCCTGGAGCACGCTCAATAAGAAAATGCTTTCCATTGTACTCTTGGCTTGCACCAACCTCACATATCTAAAGAAAGGTATAACCATACATAGAGAAATGATTGAAAATGGATTTCAGTGTGATATGTTTGTGAAGAGTTCTCTTGTAGGCATGTTGAAGTAGGGATTCCTTGTATGTCTGATCACAAGAGAGCGTAGAGTTTTAGCATTGAACACAAGAGAGTACACTGCTTCATCAATGTCAACCAAGATTTTTTTTTGGGAAAAAACCTTTCACCTCCTTTCATCATCAAATTTTTTTGATTGTTGTTGTTTTTTTAGCTTAAGAGGAGCTAGGTAACTATAAATAGAAAATAACATCTATTAAATATATGGACTTAAAAAAAGGTAACAAAATAAGGTGAGTATTAACATTGCAACCTGTTGGCACAGGGGCATACCTAAGGTTCAACTCCAAGAGCGCACCAACAAGCCCTAGCTACTAGCCCTTTCGACAACACCTGTGAAGCAGATGCAGTCTCACCCAAAGAAGCTATGAGGGGTTGCAGGACAGAGATGTCTACAACCAGGGGAATATCAAGTCGATCTCACAAACAACATCATAATCATCATATATCAATTTCCTCCTTTTATCTATTCTGCATAGTTATAGATCTACTCTAACACAGTATGCAATAACAGAATAAAAATGACGGAGATCAAGGCATCAATCACACACATAACAATAGATATACGTGGTTCACCCTCTCTCTAGGGCTATGTCCACAGAACCTTGCTTATGATTTATTAAGGTAAAGCATATCGTTCTTATCTACGCTCTCAGCTAGAAGATCTTCTTTCTTCCCTCCCTTTCTCTCCCCTTTCTGTGCACCCAGCGGTAGGACTTGACCTTCACACCCAGTTGAAGATCTTACAATACTAGAAGGCTCTCTCACTTATCACTCCTCTCTCACAATACAATAATCTCTCACCACAATGATAGATATATATCAATAACAATATTGTACCCACCCAACACATGTCCTCTTGACCTTTATTTATACATTACAATATCGCATCGTCGGCCTTAGGCCAAAATCTAGGTGCCAAAACCCTAAATACCAAAAACACTAGGTGTTTAAAACCCTAGGTCAACTTGATCCACTTTTTTCAGGCTTTGCCAGCCTATCTTTCCTTCCTTCTCACGCGGTGCTCCAAGGTATCCATCGTTGTCTTTCTACACTTGCCGAGTTGTCCTCGATCCCTCTTCCTTGTTGATCTGTCAACTTTGATCTTTTCATCCAATGGATTGCTTTTCCCTACTTCGCTCCATATTCTCTACTCTTTTTCTCATTTCGACCCAGTGACAGTCATTGTTTCTCTTGCGAAGTTCATTTTTTACCTTTTCTTCCTTTTTCTTCACTTCCTTCCCTAACCAAGGGCCAACAGGCCCCCAACACTCACCTGTGACTCGTCCCGATGCACTTTGGATATGATCCTTCTCCTTTACTTCGAATTTGGACTACGCAGGGCAACCTTTGCTTTCTTCTTTATGCCTCCTCTTCCTCCTTGTCCAGATTGTATTTTTTGTGTCTGGTACCCCGTTTGAACTGTACCTAGTACCTAGTACTAGATCACCTTTCTTGAATTCCTTCTTCTTGATGTTCCGGTCATGATATGCCTTTTCTCGTTCCTTCTGAACCTACTGGTGGAATCCTGCAATGAATCTATCTTCTTCCAGTTTAACCAATTGTGCAAGACTCTCGCGAACAACGCCATTATCATCCATGTCTGTAAACACATCAATCCTTAAGATTGGTACCAAGTATTCCATCGAGACAATAGCTTCGAGACCATAAACCAATTTGAAAGGGGTCTGCATTGTTAATTTCTTACAAGTGGTTCTATAGGTCCATAGTACTGCAGACACTCTTAAATCCCAGTCATCCCTATTCACACTGCAAATTTTTGTCAATGATGTCTCCAATATCTTGTTGAATGCTTCAACTGTCCCATTTTCTTGTGGATGGTAAGGTGTACTCTTCTGATGGTGGACTGCAAATTCTTCAGTCAGGGCTTCAATTGTCTTATTGGTGAAGTGTGTGACTTTATCTCTCATAAGGATCATGGGGCATCCAAACCTAGTTATTATGTCATCAAATACAAAATGCATAGTTATAGTTGCACTACAATCTTTTACTACTCTGGCTTCAACCCATCTGGTTAAGTATTTGATCACAGTAATGATATACCTTGCTCTTGTGCCTTTTCCTGGTGGGTTTATAGGTCCCACGAAGTCAATGGCCCATTTTTCAAATGCTTGTAGGTTCATCTACGGTGCTAATGGAATTTCATCTCTTCTGGATGATTTTCCAACTCGTTGGCATACATCGCAAGCTCGGGCATAATCTTTAGCATCCTTGTGTAAGGTAGGCCACCAAAGGCCAACTCGCAGAACCCTCTATGCAATTGCTTTCCCTACATAATGTCATCCTACAATGCCTTCATGAGCTTCTGCAAGCATCAGTGGCCTCCATCACACATATCCTTAGTATCTCATCAAGGCCCATTTTGTATAGTTGACCAACTATCAATGAAAAGTATGTAGCGTGCATTACTAGTTGTTTCTTCTGGAGAATTGTAAACTCACTAGGTGCCATTCCTTTTGAAAGGAACTGGACAATGTCTGTGAAGTGGTCATCAATATTTCTAATGGCGACCAGTTGTGCATCCAATAGTGTATCCTCCAAACTGGTGGGTTCTTCTCCATGTTCCAACCTCGACAGGTGGTCAGGGCCCTTGTTCATTCTTCCTAGCTTAACTATGATTTCAAAATCATATTCTTGAAACAACAGAAGCCATTTTCATATTCGCACCCCCAACACTGGCTTGTTGACCAGGTATTTCATCACGAAGTGATCTGTAAACATTTTGAAGTGGCCTCCCAAAAAGTAGTGGAAGAATTTCTGCAGCACGTACACCATGGCTAATCCTTCCCTTTCTATAGTAGTGTAATTAATTTCATCTATGGATAGCTTCCTACTAGAAAAATCTAATGGATGGTCGATGTCTCTTGTTCCTGGTTGTGCTAACCAGAATAGGCGCAATGACCATCTTTTGTTTCAGTGTGTCGAAGCTTGTTTGGCATTCTTCTGTCCAATCAAACTGGTAGTCTTTCTTCAATAGCTTCTCCATTGGTGTTGTAATATGGGCGTATCCTTTGATGAATTTCTTGTAATAGTCAGTATGTCCTAGCACAGTGCACCGTTGTTTGACTGAAGTAGGAGGTGGAAAATCAACTATAATTGCAATTTTTGATGGATCAACCAACAATCCCCGCTTGCATACAATATGGCTTAATAACACTCCAAATGGTGAGAATAAGATGCACTTCTTCATATTCAAATAAATTTGACACTGCCTGCATTTATCCAACATTAGCCTTAGACATTCAATATGATTTTTCAACAAACTAAACACAGTCCAATCATCAAAATATGCTTCTAAACATTTATGCAAAAATTCTTTGAACGCTTCGAGCACCACCCTGGAAATGATGGTTGGGGCATTCTTCAATCCAAATGGCATCACTGTATATTGGTAAGATCCCCATTTTGTGGAAAAGATGGTCTTGTGGCTGTCCTCCTTGGCAATCTGGATCTGATGGTATCCTGAAAATCCATCTGTTAAAGAATATACCTCCTAGCCTCCCACATTGTCTAATACTTCATCAGTGAATGGTGTAGGGAAAGGGTCAAGCAGAAAGGCATCATTCAACTTCCTGAGGTCCACGCATATCCTGATTTCTCCTGTATTCTTATCTTGTACCACCATAGGGCTGATCCACTCTGATTCTTTGACAGGTTCTATAATTCCTGCTTCCAACATTCTGTCAAGCTCAATCTTCACTTTTTCCTTGTATTTTGGATTCAATCTGTAGGGTCTTTACTTGACTGTCTTTGCACCTGGTTTCAAAGGTATTCTCATCTCTCCCATAGTTCCTTTGATACCCTTCATATCAGTGAACTTGGTCGGAAATAGGTCATGATATTCATGCAACAACTCTATAATCTTTTCAATGGTAGCATCATCCCAATAATCTTCGACATTGGCAAGCTTTAGTGTCTCCTCTGTTCCAATATTGAACTTTTTTATCTTGATTGGCTGAACAATAAATGGTAGCTCAACGCCTGGTCCCTCCACATCTCTTTGGCATTTTTTTTCAGTGATGTTTACCTTCCTCAGATCATCGTCATCATTGGCATTGATGTTCTAGCAAGTTGACAATCTTTGGAGAGGCACAGTCCATTCGTTCTATTCTTGTTCCATAGGGAGTCTAGATGCCTCTTCGACTACCTTTTGTCTCACAATCTGTAATGCTTGGTCTACTAAAGGATATTCACTTTCAAATAAAAAGGTGGTTACAAAATTTCGAGTCATACCTTCCCAATCTGCAGTGATGAGGCGCAGCTCCGCTTGAAGGTACCAATTGATAGGGGTTGTGTCCAGTGTGTTAATGAATCTATGCACCCATTGTTCTTGAGGAATGTCAGTACAAGCCTCTTTGCAGCTTCGCACATGGTCCTTTGGGCAACTTCAACCAGTATACCTTACTTCGCAACTTACTTCTTGTGCTAAGAACCGCGTTGTCATCAAGGTTTGGCATTGTGTCTAGTCTGTGATATTTCTTTTATGTGCCCCCCACCATCTTGTTGGTGTAGCTTTTAGGGCCTCATCCATTGCCAACAACCTTTGTTGTGTGGGTACATTTGTTTCAAAATATGATAGGAAGGTTTCTAAAGGGTTCAACCCATCAAATGTGGGTAAGTTACTCACTATTGTGTCGATCCAACAAACCTCTATGGTTAATCTAGCACATCTTCTGGTAGATACTTCATACATTTGGTTCTTCCATTTCTATAGTGCTTCTTCTGAATCTGATGAACACGCGTTGTAACTTCACCAACTCAGATTTCCATCGGCTATAGGGTTGATATAATCTTGTTGTCCGGTTGATGGTTTGTAGATATTTTCCAGTTCATATGCGTGGTCTTCTTCTCAGATGGGCTCTGTGTATTATTGACCCTCATTTGGATCTAAGGGTGCAATGACCCTAAGGCCATACCTTTCAAAGGTCATACACCTTTTCTTTAAATCAACAACAGTGGAATTATTGAAGGCCCAATCAATTCCTAACAAAGCAGGGTAAGGGCAACTGTCATCAACAATTTCAATTACTTCAAAATATGCAAATGATCTTACTTTGTCAATTTCCATAGGGACATGCTACAATCGTCCAAATGGGCTAACATCTTGCTGATTAGCCATCCTAAGTCTTATAGGGGAATAGATTAACTTCATTTTTTCCATTGGTGCCCAAGTTTGCTTCGTTATGACATTGACCTCCGACCCTAAGTCGAGGACCAGATAGTCTATGTCATATTATCCTATTTGAGCATTCAAGTGTAATTCTTTATATGTCCTTCTACTTTTCCCAATTTGGTGTATTTCCTGCTCAGTAAGTGGTCTATCCTTCCTAGATCATATTGTCTGATTAAATTCTGCAACTCTTGTACAACACTCTTATATTGAATTAACTTAACACAAGTGCATACAAATTCCATGAGTTTTCTTACCTCTTTTCCTTCTTTGGGTGAAGCAGACTGATCGAATGCCTGAGGCATTCCATATTCTCTTATTTCTAGTTGTGTTTTTTAGGAAGAACCTTGATCTTCTTTGAAATCTTTCCTTGCTTCCTCAAAGATTTGGCTTTCTTTCTTTGCATCAAAAGTTTGGGTCTTCTCTGCAGCTTTCCTGATACTTGAGTCTTCTACGATCTTTCCTTGGATCATTCTATCCTCTCCTGTAGCAGCGCCTCCTCGAGTAATAAAAATGACTCTAAGGTCTTCTCCGCGAAGTTCATCATATATTAGTTTCACTTTCGGGTTCTGCTGAGGTCCTCGTCTTTCTTGAAGCTTAGCTAGAAGCATAGGGAAGTCCTCAATGACATGCTCGAAGGAGTTGCAATAACTGCAAGCGGTACAAGGGTTCTGAAAATCCCTTACTAGATGTCCTGGTTGCACGCAGTTATAACAGATTATTTTTCCTCGGCCTCGACCCATACCTCCTCCTCGTCCTCGTCCTCTGAATCCACCATGAGGGTTGAAGTTTCCTCTTCCCAGAGAGTTATACTGCACATTGTTTCCTTCTTGATGTACTTCACCTTGGATCTTTTATATGTCTCTTGATATTTCATGCATGAGATCATAAGCTCTACAATCTTTGTCATCGTGCCCTACTGATTTGCAGAATGTGCAATACAAGTTCATGTGTGTCTGAACGTACTTCTGCATGTAATAACACTCACCAGGGAGATGTCAATTTCTGCATACTTCGCACCAAGGTAAGGTGACTTGCTTCAAGGGGCTCATAGCTCCAGAAGCCAAGTATTCATTAAATAGAGGGTAGTGTTCCTTGTCATGACCTTTTGATCTGCATATGACACACCAGATGTCTTCTCTTTTGTATTTTCCCTTGTCTTTCTTCATGTCTTCGACCTGTAGACACAAACTAGTTAGCTGACTCAAGCTCTGACTCATACCTGAGTTGGATTCTCCCATAGGGGTTGATTCAAGCTTCATGGTGATATCTAATGATTCTGCCTGTGAAGCAATATTTTGTTGCATCAAGGGAACTCTGATACATGGTAACAAGGCAACAATGAACCATTCTTTGTTGTTCTCGTTCGGGATCTTGAAAGTCATTCGGCCTATTAGGGTCTTGAATCTTTGGCCGAACTCCCAAACAAGTTCGGCTACCTTCTGCTTAATCTCCTTCATCTTTGTAATACATTGTGACTCTGACTTAGGTTTCTTAAACTCTGCAATCAACATGTTCTTGATCTCACTTAGTGGCTTAGGCTGCACAAGTCCTTGGACAATCTTCATGTACCAGCTCAACACACGGTCTCTCAGTGTAGTGCTAAACTGGTTTCTTTTAACATCTTCATCGGTAATATTTTTAATGTTCCATATAGCCTCGCACGGGAACCAGTGCTGATCAAGATCTTCATATCCATCTCCTCTAAAGATAGGAAGCCTCATCTCATCTACCATGAAGTTTCCTAGGTTTCCTCTCTGAGTGGATGTTGAACTACTAGTAATAGTGCTCTGCGGACTCTGGCGATTTGGAATGTTCTGATTACGTAGCATTTCTAAAACAACATGAGTATTGATATTACTTACTTTAGTGGCATGCACAGTTCCTGGGGTTTCTAACTCGTTTCGGCGAAGTTCTTCAACTGCTTCTTCCTTTTCCTCGACGGGTTCTGAATGTTATTCGTCTGTCAGATCTGCCTCTTCTCCACTGTAGAAAGCCTCTTCCTCGTAGTTTTTCTTAAACAAGTTCTCAAGGTGAACCCCTCAGAATACTCTCCCACTGCACATATGTCTAACTTCTGTGTCATCGTCGTTGTCTGAATTCTTGAACATTAGCCTTTTCAAATCCACCTAATCTGTTGTATCTTCAAGACGTTCTTTTCAAGCAACAACATCTTGATTTTCAGCTTCAGAAAGTGAAAAAAAATTCCTCTGGGTCCTTTGAAAAAGTATCTCTCGGCTTGGCTATACAATTCTACCCTGTCAACAACAAACTCGGTGATATACCCTCCAATGGTACTATCAATCCAATGATCTACTGCTCTGGATACAACATTATCAACTCTTTTGAACTTCTAGATCAGAGTTGACATCCAAACCATAGGAGGTCTAGACCTGATCTCGAATTGGGTATCTTCTAACCTAGCCAACCACTCAAACAACTCCTGGTGGATTCCTCCAAAGAAGATCTCACGAATGTCAGTGAAGATGTATCTTTGTAGCCAATCTTCAGTACTCAGCTTAGGGTTCTTGTTTTGGGCTTTAGTGAAGTCCTTCTCTTGATCTTCTATCCACTTTTGAATCTTTGTCTTCGATGGGAACCACCTTGACATTCCCTCACGAAGATTCATGTCCCGGCAATGGAACCATTTGTTGTCACAGGGGCAGACCCAGGGTTCAACTCCAAGAGTGCACCAACAAGCCCTAGCTACTAGCCCTTCCAGAAACACTTGCGAAGAAGATGCAGTCTCACCTGAAGCAACTCTGAGGGGGTTGCAGGACAGAGATGTCTACAACTAGGGGCATATCAAGTGGATCTCACAAACAACATCATAATCATCATATATCAGTATCCTCCTTTTATCTATTCTGCACAGTTATAGATCTACTCTAACACAGTATGCAATAAAAAAATAACAATGACAAAGATCAAGGCATCAATCACACACATAACACCAGATATATGTGGTTCACCCTCTCTCTAGGGCTACATCCATAGAGCTATGCTTATGATTTATTAAGGTAAAGCATACAGTTCTTATTTTCTCTCTCAGCTAGCAGATCTTCATTCTTCTCTCCCTCTCTCTGCCCTACCTGCGCACCCAGCAGTAGGACTTGACCTTCGCACCCAGTTGAAGATCTTACAATACCACAAGGCTCTCTCACTCAACACTCCTCTCTCACAATACAATAATTTCTCACCACAACAATAGAGATAGATCAACAACAATATCATACCCACCCAACCCAAGTCCTCTTGAACTTTATTTATACATTACAATATCTCACCATCAGCCTTAGGCCGAAACCTAGGTGCCAAAACCCTAAATACAAAAAACCCTAGGTGTCTAAAACCCTAGGTCAACTTGATCCTCTTTTTCCGAGCTTCGCCAACCTGTCTTTTCTTCCTTCTCATGCGATGCTCCAAGGCATCCATCGGTGTCTTTCTCCGCTTGTTGAATTTTCCTCAATCCCTCTTCCTTGTTGATCTGTCAACCTTGATCTTTTCATCAAATGACTTGATTTTCCATACTTCGCTCCATCTTCTCTGCTCTGTTACTCACTTCAACCCAGTGACAATCACTGTGTCTCCTGCGAAGTTCTCTTTTTACCTTTTCTTCCTTGTTCTTCACTTCCTTCCCTAACCAAGGGCCTACACAACCCATTATAGTTTAAAAAAAAAAACTTTATTTTCCAACATATATACCATGGATTATGTTGGGGTTCTCTTCCCTGGCTTTGGGGGTATGCTAGTTTATTCCAAAGTATGAAATATTTTATACAAGCGGTAGGAGAAATCCATGGGATTCATTTCTTGATTCGGCAGATTCACTGAATTCATTCCTTGATTTGAGATAGATGTACTAGTAAATGGAAAAGTAACCTGTTTTATATTTTGGAATAAAATAATATATTTTTACAGTCACCGTTAAGGAAGTTTTTAGTCTATGATTTGATGACATGTAGGAATTACAAATTAAACATATACATTCAACCAGTTTAAACATATTCATTAATTAAAATTAATATGATTTTTTTTAATTATATACATTAATTAAAATTAGTATTAAATTTGTTTTCAAAGAATATTTTCATCCCCATTTGGATTGACACAAGCTAATTTTTACTAGTATACTCCCTAAGCGGGAGAATGAGAATGCCGAAGTAATTAGAAATTAGAGGGAGGTTTAATATTAATGTTGTTAATTCAGATTATAAAGATATCGTGTTTGAATGTCTTCAAGGTGTCTCAACTTGTATAAAGGAAACATGGAATTGTTCACCACTTTGTCCATTGAGAAGAAAAACAACATTTGACATTGCTAACTTTTACCTCAACCCTTTATGGCCATATAAACAATGTTCCCACTACCATCCATAAGAAAAGACCTTACATAAATATCTTAAAGCACGATCTATCTTCCCTCTGTGCATGTCTCTAAACACATGTTTCTATTTATTAGAATTAACTTACTTAATTATTTTTAAAAGACATCCATGTTCTTCATGAAGTTGTTATTTTTCTCAACATTACTTAGTATGCTAATTGGTTGTGGATAGGTCATCCACATTATTGGTGAAGTTATGCATTTTAATCGACATTGCTTACTCGAAGTCATTTTAAAACACTATGCATGTTATTGACAAAGTTGTCAATTTTCTGAACATTTAAGTAATAATAATGTATTTATATGTAATAAAACTCACTAAAGCCACTTTAAGAACCAATGAGAGTCAAACCCATATAATTTCAACATTCCCTTCATACCTAACTTGGTCTCCATGTCCAAAAGGTTAATTGATTTATGTATTGTATGTAGTAGATATTAAGTTTAGGTTTGCAATAATAGGGGACTCTCCAAGCATGAGACATGTGAATTTTATTATTGAGGTCTTCACGTTGGGGACCCTGAGGTAGTACCATCAAAAGAATAAACATGTCACAATGAAGACAATGAAGAAGTGGGCATGTTAGATATTGGCAATATTCATAATCATAACCCTTGCATAATTCATAGAGATTTGAATTGCAACAATATATTCGTGAATGGTAATACTTGTGTTCTGAAGATCACTAGTCTAGGTTTTAATGCAAATGATCATGTTCCTCACTCTATAATTGGTACAACGGAATGCATGACTCCATAATTATATGGAGAGGATTATAATCAACATGTAGATGTTTATTCGTTTGGCATGTTCTTACTAGAGATGATTACTTTGGATATTCCTTATA
This sequence comes from Picea sitchensis, assembly GCA_010110895.2. Classification (NCBI taxonomy): domain Eukaryota; kingdom Viridiplantae; phylum Streptophyta; class Pinopsida; order Pinales; family Pinaceae; genus Picea; species Picea sitchensis. The sequence continues at coordinate 238,824 of SNQJ01S0016495.1, forward strand.
GTGAGTGTCATAATGTTGCTTAGATTTATAAGAAGGTGAGGATATTCCTTATAGTGAGTGTCATAATGTTGCTTAGATTTATAAGAAGGTGAGATTTAGTATAAGACTTGCATTAGTGGAAAAGCTTATCAATTAAAAAATGAGACAATGTATTGAAAATTGTTTGGTGGGAGTGTGAGTGAGGCCTTTTTCAGTAGAACTTTCGATGGGGCCTTTCTTGAGAGGAATCTAAGTGAGCATCTAGTACATGTACATGCTACACTCTCTACTCTCTATCAAAATGAACTTGTATAAGAATATTTTGTGCTTTGCTACAATTCTATGCAGTTTAATGCAAAACAAATCATGTAATGTAGTATGTAATTTCCAAAGTAAAGTGGTGGAATTATGTACTAAATGTTAACTTTAAGTCTTGAGTATAAACTATTTATAAAAATGCATGAGTCACACTCTAGGATGTTCAAATTTAAGAATATTACATACATTTTAGATGATAAAGCAATTTAATATCAATACAAGTGAAATTAGAAGCAAAGTTGCTTATATCTATCTCTTAAAATAGTTTAAAGTAGTAGTTGTATTATCCCAAAGCTAAAAGCCATAAAGCTAAAATAATTATAAAACACTTGAAACTTTAATAGTAAAAAAACATAAATGAAATTGGTCACTCCACTTTTTGAAGTAGAATTGGAAAGATCTTGATGTTAATAACTATTAAGAATGTCATATGTGTAAATTGAAGTTATGAAAAAACTATTAAAATAAATTGATAAATAAAATTAATACATTAGTCCTATCCATTTCACTCTAAAGTATAATTGAATTATGATACATCTTACTCTTCTAGACTTTTAAGCAACAAATTGTCAAAGCTACTTAATATCACATACCTTAATTTTTACCTAATAAATAATAATGTTATATTTTATATGATTAGATAAATAAAGTTGTTATACTAAAGTTGAACTCATTTAAAATTTGAAATTTACACAAATAGTTTTGAAAATAATGTATAATTTTCATACCCTTATATGTAGTATTTACATTACATTATATTTAATAATGATAAGTTTCATGAGACTTTTATTGATAATCTTTAGGTATGAGTAAAGTTTCACAATGATCCAAGTTTAGTGCATGGTGGAAGAATGTCCTTACATGTTTTGTCCAATTCTAGATTGATCCAAATCTTTAAAATCTTGATCAAATAAGAACTCTAATTACCTAAGTCACTCAATTGTAATATTGAGAAATAATGAGAAAATAGTCTATTATAAGATTTCAATTGAGAGAACTCCTAATCACACCTATATTAATTAAAAAATGTTCCTATAAAATCACCCAACTGTGTTTTGCACTCTAGTGCTGTACAAAGAGACTTAATCCCTCTTCATGCTTGATAGATCTCACAGATGAATCTATGTTACAATACACACATAAAAGTACAAAAGTATTAGTTCATTGTCATTAACATATTAAAAATGTTAATATATTTTTCATATATTAAAAATTCCATATATTACGATCTCTAACCACCATTACACTAATTTAGTCATATATTAATTGAATTAGGGTAAATCATGCTCAAAAAGCATGGAGAGAAGAGTTCCAATATCACCATAGTATTAATTGAGTCTACTTTATAATTACAATTGTAACATAACATAACACTTAACACTTTAAGCCTCTACATTTCTCAAGTGGACTATAGAGCGTGTGGGAGTAATTGTTGAAAAATATTTTAAAATACAATGTTTATTCATATAAAAAAGTTAATCTCAACTACATAAAAAAAAACTTTAATGTATTTATTTGGTCTATATTAATTAAAATGAATTCTTAAATATCTTTCAAAATTAATTTCTAATTATCTTTTGAATCATAAAATTAATTTTTAATAATTTATCTCATGTTTATTAAAAATGTATGGTAAAAGTTTTCACAATTGAATTTAAATTACTTAAAAAATATTGAAATAATTATACCACTTAAAAATTAGAATTTTCCATAATATTTTCTAATTCAATAATAAAAAGTAAATAATTTTATTGAAATGTGTTTTCATAATATAATATTTAAACTATCTTTTTCAAATTTTAATAAAATCTTTTATATAATCGGAATTTTTAAACTCAACTTTGCCCCACACTACCTTATTGGCTCAAAATATATAATTGACTTCTTATTACTTGGACAAATTTCAAGATTAACTCATTATTATGGTTAAAACAACCCCAAAATATAATAAAAAAAATAAAGACAGGAAGATCATTTTCTTGTGGGGAATGAAATAAATGCTACTATATTTCTTACATAGTGTACTTAATTTTCATTAGCTCAAAATATATAATCGACTTCTTATGACTTGGACAAATTTCAAGATTAACTCATTATTATGGTTAAAACAACCCCAAAACATAATAAAAAAAAATAAAGAGAGGAAGATCATTTTCTTGTGGGGAATGAAATAAAAACCACTATATTTCTTACATAGTGTAAACAAACTGGTAGGGATTTAGCATAGTCATGGAGATAAAATATGGAGTTTTAACTTAGATTTGGGCAATGTCAAGCTTCCATGTCACTCACATCTACTCCATATCCTTAACAAACATAATGCCATGAAAGACATGCTATTTACATTGTACCTTGATTGAAGCTTAGAGAAGATTTTATGATTTTATATTAACAACATAAATGAACTTTTAACCATAAATATTGTAGAAAAAATATTGTTGAGAATATAATGAGCTCTCAATCTTTTTTAATTTTGATCTTTTATATATCTCATTATTTACATATTTATTCACATTGCTAAAATAAGAACAAATCCTCACAATAACTAATGAAATAAGGATTAAACAATTCTTAAAACATAATGAGTCTAAAAAAATATCATGTTTATGAC
>SNQJ01S0016496.1:5029-41204 GCA_010110895.2 Picea sitchensis
CCCTATTCCTTTACTCATCAATTCAAATATTGAAATTTAACTCAAATATTGAATTTCGATCAAGGGAACTCTTATCTCAATTTCCTTCAATATTTATGCATCATAAACAACCCAAATGCATACCTGCATGGATTTTTGTTGGATCAAAACACACTTTCATGCATCCTTCTTAACACTAGGAGGTGTAACACCTAGGGTTCATCCAAAGTTTACCAACAAAAACCCCAAGGCGATACATATCAATCCTTAGCCAAAGACCTAGGACGGTCTCACCTAAGACGCCATGAGGATCATAGAGACCACCTGGTCTTGTGTTGATGATTATGAAGGACTAATTGTACATAAATCCATTCAGGTTGGCATTTAGACAATCCATTGAAAACTACTTGACAACTAAAAATACACAACAATAACACACACACGTTCAATTGATACATGAATAACACATCATAATATCATAATTATTGCAACTTTATTATCTTCATTCCACCATCACATCATACATTAATCAATTCATTGATTGACAAAAACATAACATTTCTCCCTTATATGATTGACCAATGTTACATTACACAACGTTGTAACACACCCAACCCACTAAACCTTATTTAGGATGATGGGGTGTCAAAAATTCCTCTTCTTCAACTTGGTTCTTTTCTGTCAATGAATCCCATAGATGGATTATGCACACCGAGAAATTTATAACGACTATAACCATGCTCAAAATTAAGCTCAAGATCAAAAGTTACAACCTCTCGAAGGTTTTCAGGATTTCATTTACAAAATCCACCTCATTTCCAAGTGGATCCATGTCATTTGTGCCATCCAATGTGGTACTGACGTGGCACCACCTGTCCCATCAGCCTTAGGCCTATCAGGCCCACCAAATTCAATGGCTTTGATCACTTGGAGCCTTTCTTCGTCGTAATCAAATTTCTTCTTCCTCGGAGTATAAATCATCCCAACTATAAATCCCTGACAATATACACTCTGACGGGTTCATTCCTCATATTTGACGACTCTTAGACCCTGAAATCTGACAACTTTGATCATGTTAGTGCCTCTAACTTTCACAATGATTAACACCTTCTCCTTATTCTCTTGTAGGGTGAACATGTGGGACCTACAGAAAATATACAACCGTCATTTATTGTCGTATGTTCCTTGATCTGCGACTATGATTCCATGGGACACCTCTCGATGAGTCAATGGTCCATGGGAATTTTCATCGTCGGTACCTATCTGGAATCCATCACTTGAATCACCAACCATTTATGCTTCGACGAAGCCGTAACCCACATCAATGGTCTAGATTCCACCAAGATCACCTCTGAAAGATCGATAGTCATTGTTCTTTCTCAAGGTCTTCATCATCGTCGAACTCATTCCACTCTACTCCTAGTAACCTTATGACTCTACTCTTTGATGAACGACTGAGATCCACTTTCCGCGCCAAATTGACGACTAAGGATTCAAGGTAATTACCTCAAGATCCTCTCTCCCAACTGAGTATGCTCTCATCCCATGCAACTGTAAGCTAACATTATTATACCACATGACATGCTAACTTCCATGTTGGCATCCTCATCACCCTAACCACCATGTTGTTTCCCCATGTCATCATGACATCATTCCCCCCCTTTTTGTCACTCACCAAGTGAACTAGAGGGACCCCCAAGGAATTGATGGTTGTCGATGACTCTGGGTCTTCTTCGTCTTTGAACTCCATGCAAGTCTTGACACTCGAGCACCCCAACAATGATGCCATCCGATGAATATCCAAGATTAGCTTGTCATGTTGATCCAACGATTGTAATTCCCTTAGGTTTAAAAACATGGGATTCATGTAGATTAATCGTTCGAATTGAGATGTAACCTAATCAGGAATTTATCGAGGTTCATTTTGAGACTCTTCCAGACTCTTAAGAGCTCTGGAATTCACTATTAAATCAACTTAGAAATTCTTACTTATTCTCGATTGATGGTTTTCATATCTTGTAAACTTTCCATTTAAGAAAGGTGGAAGGCTTAATAGGGTTGAGGCTCTCCAAACCACATAGAGACCTCCCCCCATACACGAGAGCATTTCCTCTGTTAGCTTCGAGGGAATATTTTTTTCATATCCTGTAAACTTTCCACTTAAGAAAAGGAGGCTCCCTCAGGGCATATGGTCCTTTAACCCCCACAAGGACCGTCCTAGTACCATGGCACTCATGTCACCATTCAAATGAAGATATTGTCCATATATTGCAAGATTTCCTCCCAAGCTGCAAGATCCTTAGGGATACAAACTACCCATACCTTGATTCTTTTCATGAGTTAACAGATTAATCACTGAAAACAAGGAATCATATTCCATTTTACTTAGTTTACTTAGGAATTGAATTCATTTTTACATGCATTCATATTTCCCATTTAAATAAAAAACCACATGTTTACATCATTAACACACATCAAACATGTTAAGATAAACACTTATATGATCAGGTAAATATCAACAACCAACTAACTGAGAGAGGGCGCCTTTCCTCCCAACCTTAGGCCATGGTGATGAGTGCCTTCCTACAACATGCCACCCCCATGCCAAGCCATGATACCACAAGGGGATTGATTCCACTTGTCATCAAATTTAGAATGATCCAAGAAAGTTACTCTCCTTCCTCCACCGACAACAACAAAAGTATCCCTCTTCCCACTGAGCTCAGGTCTTCCTCATTTTTATCAAGTAACCTCCCAACTATATTTACTTTACACAAGGATTCCCTTCTCTACTATACAGTTCCTCGACGACCTCCCTTACTAGTGTCAGTGTCTTTCTAGTGGGTACTGAGTTGCAGTCCTATGTAGCTCTAGTTTGGATATGGGTCTTCTCTGTTCTAGGGTGATAATTAATTCTTTGGACAATATTTCTATTTTCTTCAAGAAAAAACTTTCCAATTTATTTTATATTTCAAATCTGTGTTAGTGAACACCTTTTTTCATCGCACAATCTGTTCGTGAGACTGCTACTAACTTTCTCTTTCTATTTGTTGTTGTGAGTTAATCCTCCTCGAATTCTCTTCGTCTTCCATGTATCACCCTCTCTGCTTCTGTGCCTCCACCGTTCCCTATGCCCTTTTTCATGTCTGGTGATGTTTTTCCACCTTTGGTCTCTTCTTCCACCAATCCCTTGGGATTCTCGTAGATTCTTCTTGATGTGACCTTTTGTTCAAGGTCTGAATTCCTGAAAGGGAAAATCTATGGGGAGTCCTTTTCGTTAGGTTATTCAATTGACCCTTCATCTTCTCATGAGATCAGGACTATCAACAATATTAACTGCCTCAACCACCAATATTGTTCCTTCATGAAAATTCATGTGGGCTTCTTGCAGGCTCAAGCATGATGGTAGGTGATGCATTTAATGTTTTCAAATGTAAGCTGGAATGTTGGACGAGCTTCTTAATTTCTTCATAGAAACATCTCCATTCCGCCTCATTAGTACACCTCACCATGTCACCTCATCCATCCCACTTCATCAATTCCCACTTGTGATATCATGGTCAATACTTTCAAGGATTTACCCTCTTAGTCAACTGTCTGGTGTTTTTCATTAATCACAACATAATTACAAGCTTCATAATCACATTATATGAAGTCTTAGTATAATAACAATCATGGGTAAAAACATGGTGTTATATTACCCTCCCCCCCTTAAAGAAACACCATCCCTGGTGTTTAAAACACCATATATACACAATTATATAGAAAAAAAATGGGCATTCCATTTTCATGGCATCTTCCAGCTCCCAATTAGCCTCATCTGCTCCAAATTGATTCCATTACACTTTGACCTGCACGATGGATCAATTATGGAGCGATGTTTCTCTCCTGTATAGGATGCATTGAGGTTCAAGTTGGAATTCTCCCTTTGGTTCCACCTATATCATAGTCCAATCAATAGCATGATTAGAATCATGAATACATTTCTTCAACAAGGATACATGGAATAAATTATGAGATTTAACAATAGGTGGTAATGCAAGTATGTATGCCATTGGCCCCACTCTTTATAAGATTTCAAATGGTCCACAGTAGTGGTGTGCCAACTTAGCAGATGTCCCCATTCTCAAGGAAGTCCTCTTGGGTTTTACTCAGAGATGTACGTTATCTTCCACTTTGAACTCTTTATGAGTTCTCTTGTTGTCTACATAGTTTTTTTTCCTATCTTGGGATATTTTAAGATTTTGCCTTATCTTAATCATTTCTTGTCCCATTTCCTCTAACGATTTTGGTCCAATTGTGATCGTATTCACCAGACTGTCCCAAATAATTGGAACTTTTCACCTCCTTCCATACATAACCTCAAACATGCTCATCTTCAATGATTCCTAATAACCATTGTTATAGGAAAACTCTACCAAGGGTAGATACTCTTCCCAATGATTGGGTTGATGCATAAAATGCACCCTTAACATGTCCTCTAGCACTTTATTCACTCTTTCAGTATGACCATTTGTTTGAGGATGGTAGGTTGTGCTAAACACCAATTGTGTTCCCAATCTTACACACACGATTTTCCAAAAACTTGAGGTGAACTTAGCATCTATGTCCGAGATTATAGTCTTGGGTAGACCATGCAATCTGAAAATTTCCTTCATAAAAATGTTAGCAACATATATGGCCTTGAAATTATATCTAATAGGGATCAAAAGAGCTACCTTTCTCAACTTATATACTGCAACCATGATTGCATCATGTCGCTTAATTGTCTTTGAAAAACCAGTAATAAAATCCATGGAGATTGTCTCCCATTTCCACTTTGGGATTTGCAAAGGTTGCAACAGTGATGCAAGATTCTTGTGTTCAACCTTCACCCGTTGGCACTCCAGAGACTTAGCAATGTATGATGCAATTTCATGCTTCAGTCCAAGCAAGTAATACAACTGCCTTATTGTTGTTACCATATTTTGATAACCAGGGTGACCCACATAAGGACTCCTATGGAACTCATCCATAATCAGGTGCCTCAAATATACTGAATTAGGCACATATAGTCTGTTGTTATACAATAGAAACTCATCAATTGTAAGATGATATCTTTCATATTTCTTCTCTCGAGGTTCTTATTGCAATCATTTTCTTACTTGATTGAAGAACTCAATTATTGCAAAAGGATTTTAATTCTCTACTTGATGTTAGACTCTCCTACACTTTTTGTTGCTAAGTGTATAGTCTGCACACTCTAACTGAGTGTATCTGCTACTCTGTTCTCCTTTCCTTTAATATGTTTGATTTCAAAATCAAACTCATTAATCAATGCCATCCACCTGGCCTGTCTAGAATTCAATATTGGTTGGTCGAATAGATACTTTAGTCCAAAATGGTATGTCATCAAGACAAACCTTCTTCCTAGTAAGTAATGTCTCCACATATTTAATGCATGCACAATTTTTACAAGCTATAAGTCATGGGTACCGTACTTCTACTCATGCTCATTTATCTTTCTTGAATCATAAAGAACCACTTTCCATTTTTGCATAAGCATTCCATTGATTCCTTGTTTGCAAGCATCAGCGAAAACCAATAAATCATTTAGGGTCTACAATCTTCAAAACATGGGCATTAGTCAAAAAATGTTTCAGTTGTTGAAATCTAACCTCACATTTTGGTGACCACACAAATTTCTTCCCCTTCCTCTATAATGAAGTAATGGGATTACCAATCTTGGAAAATCTCTTTATAAAGCTTCTATAATATCCATCTAATCCCATGAAAGATCTCACTTTTGTCACATTCCTAGGGGTAGGCCAATCCATGATTGCATTGATCTTTTTGGGATATACTACCACTCCTTCCAAGATTATGTGGCCTAAATACTGGATTTCCTTCTGAAAGAAATCACACTTTTTGAACTTAGCATAAATTTGGTGCTCTCTCAACACCTGCAACATTGTTCTAAGATGTTCCTCATGCTCTTCTCTAGTCTTGGAATACACCAAAATATCGTCCACGAACACTAAGACAAACTTGTATAGATATTTGTTGAGAACACTATTCATTAAACACATGAAAGTGGCTGGTGCATTTGTAATCCCAAATGGAACCACTACAAACTCATAGTTTCCATACCTCATTCTAAAGGATGTCTTTGTGGATGTCCTCATCTTTAATTATGAATTAGTGATATTCCGACCTCAAATCGATTTTTGAGAAAATTGCATCTCCTATGATCTTGTAAAAAAGATCATCAATCCTAGGTAATGGATACTTGTTCTTGATGGTCATCGTGTTCACATCTCTATAGTCAATACATAGTCTCAAGGTACCATCCTTCTTCTTTACAAACAAGGTTGGTGCTCCCCATGGTTATACACTCAGCCTTATGTAATATTTATCCAACATTTTCTTTAGTTGTACCTTTAGCTCCACAATTTTGGTGTGTTTATTCTATAGGGTACGTTTGATGTTGGTACCACCCCGGGCACAAGATCTATTGAAAATTCAAGATATTTTTTTGGAGGTAGTCCAAGCACCTCCTCTGGAAACACATATTTAAACTCCCACAACATAGGGTGATATTCAAACTCTAGCTCCTTGCCTTTTGTTGAGTTAAGAACTTGTATATCATACAAGGGCACCCTTTCTGACTGAAATTCTTAAGCTACAACGCTGATATTTTCCTAACTAAAACTGGATTTTTAATTCCTTGCAAAACTCTTGCATTGCCTTCTTCATTTTCACATTCCATAATCTTCTCATAACAATTCAATTTTCTATTATGGGTGGCTAGCCAATCCATGCTTAGCAACATGTCATATGATCCTAAAGGTAGGATATTAAAGGATGCTTGAGCACACAGTCCACTGATCTCAAATGGACATGCTTCTATTGTTGATGTTACAGTAGATGCAGGAGGTATTAACCTCCATGTGTAACCTTTGGCTAGAATAGAATATTCTGGAAGCAAGATAAACCCTAAACAGATGTGTAAAAACCATATAAGACAAGTTGGCCTAACAAAATAAATAATATTAGAATATAATTACCAGAAAGTCAGGTCGGCCCAACCAAAAAATTCAATGTAAAGATTAATATAAATAGAGGACGTCTTGGCTCATTTGTTCACTCACCACATTCACTCTCTCAATCATTTTAGTGCAAGTTTGGAGCTGTAGTGGTTTACAAGGAAGGCACATCTTCTAGGGTGGTTCTTGGTGGTGCTTGGTGAAACTCTTGGTGATATTCTTGGTGAAACTCTTGGTCATATTCTTGGTGATACTATTGTTAATATTCTTGCTAAGTATGGCGCAAGTTTGAGAGAGTAGTGCAGTTGCAGTCGTTGCAATTGTGTATGGTACTTGTTATGTGGATATGGAGACTCTCTTTCTTGTGCACTACCCTTGGAGAAGGAGTGCTCTACTTTTCTTGAGTTGTTGTTGCAGTTAGAAGCTAGGGTTTATGTGTTGGTTATAGTGTTGCTTCCAAAATTATTCTATCTAACAAAGGTTATGGTGCTTGGGGATGGGTGCGTGCATATGGTTGGGTGACAATAGTAATATTGTCTATGGTAAAATGAGAACATCAAATATTTTAACAAGTTATGGACCCACACCACCTTCAGGACAATCTAACCACTGGAAGGTAGCATGGCAGTTTTTTGTTAAGCTCGTTGTGGCACCAATAGCAGCTACAATTAGGGTTTTTTATTGTGCAGCTGCAACAAACCGTAATCCAACTCTTTGGGCACCTTAAGTGAAGTGTTGGACCTAATTTCTGAATAGTCTAGTGTGCCTTAGCCTAGCACACCTTTTGGTACTCTCAACAAGCAAAAACATCAAGTTTGAGTTTTTGGTCAAAGTCAAAGTCAAAGATGGTGTCTAGTTTTAGATCAAAAGACAAGTTGAACGATGTTGCAAATTTCAAAAGTATGCACTTGTATATGCTTTTTGAGTTATATCATCTAGAAAATCATGAGTGTGTTTGCAAAGAATGTACAAAGAGAACTTGTCCAAGAAATGATCTTGTATTCAATACATTCATAGGAATAAGGAGTTGAGGCTCCAGGTTCCAGGTTTGATTGATTAAATTGTTAAGTTTCAATTTTCACATATCAAGGTTGATAGTTGCTATAGTACAAGTAAACACTATATTTGTGACAACACTATTTGAAAGGTTCTATTACTTCTAGGTATACTTGGTTGCATATAAGTACTATTGATATATATGCTTATTACACTTGTTTGATGAACTAACATCTCCTCTAGGAGACATTTGTTGTTCCCGGGAAGGTCAGCTTGGTAATTCTATGATGATTACCATCCTTGTTACAATCTTATGAAAATTTTATTGGAAATCATTTTTCTCTTGTTGTTCTTATTCTAGGCAGGTCATAAGCGATAGCTATAAGAAGGAGCTAGAGTGATAGTTGAAAACATGGAGCATATGAATCCATCAAGTTATGAGTCAGGTGATCTCACCAAGTATCAATTCTAAAGGAAGCTATGATGGAAGAATATCAATCCATCATGAAAAATGATGTATGGGAAATCATACCTAGACTTTAAGAAAAGTTTGTAAATGGATTTACAAGATAAAGCATGCATTGGATGGAAGTATCGATAGATACAAGGCAAGATTCAAGCCTAGAGGGTTCTCCCAACAGAAGGGAGAAGACTATGATGAGATGTTTTCTCCAGTTTCCAGATACACCTCTATTAGATCCATCATATCTCTGACATCATCCATGGGTTGGAGTTTACATCAGATGGATGTAAAGACTTCTTTGATCAATGGAGTAATTGAGTATACATATAGCAACCTCAAGGTTTTGGGGTACACCCAAGAGAAACTCATGTATGAATAAGGCCTTGTATGGAATCAAGAAATATCTAAGAGGTTGGTGCAAAGCCTCTCATTATTCAGTGTAAGAGGGAGTGAGCCATTGAATTCGATATGAAGGATCTTGGTCTCATGCATTATTATCTGGGACTAGAAGTATAGCATAAGCGTGGTGAAATATTCTTGTGGCAACGAAAGTATGTTGTAAATATTCTTTAGAAGTTTGGGATGATGGATTGAAAATCCATGGAAACTCCCATGGTGACTGATATGAGGAAGTTGAGACACTGATTCCGATCCAGCAGATTCGTCCTTGTATTGGTAGTTGATTGGATCCTTGATGTACTTGGTGAATACTAGGTCAGAATTTTTTTTTGTTGTGAACATGTTGAGCCAGCTCCAAGTGGAACCTAGACAAGAAAATTGGATAGCTGCAAAGCATATCTTGAGATATCTTCATGGGACGATAATTTATGGTTTGAGATATGCCTCAAATAGTGATGCATTGATTCAGATTGGGCAGGGAGTGCAGATGATATAAATAATACTTTTGGTATGTGTTTCAATATGGGATCTGCTATGATATCATGGGCTAGAATAAAACAAAAGTTTTTTGCACTCAACACTGCATAAGCAGAGTATATTGCAACTTGTGATGCTTGTACGAAAGCAGTGTGGCTTTGTAAGATAGTTTCTAGACTATTTGATCAAGTGTTGGATTTGACTATGATATAATGTGATAACCAAAGTTGTGTAAAGCTCTCAGAGAACCTGATGTTCCATGACAGGTCGAAGTACATTGATATCAAGTACTATTTTCTTCGTGATAAAGTCTAGAGGGGAGAAGTGATTCTCCAATATATCTCCACTGATGAGCAGACTCCAGATATTTTAATGAATCCTTTGTCCACGATAAAGTTTGCATACTTAAGGGACAAGTTGGGACTCATGGAGGTTTCTCCCTTGGTTGAAAGGGAGGATATGACTTACTTGGTTGGGAGGGAGCACTAATATTTGGCATCATGAACTATCAGTGAGTTGCAGATCTGTATCATGCTAGTACAAATTAGAGATGGTCATATAGCTTAGAGATGATGCTTGCATCATGATAGATATTATCATTCTAGTACAACCTATATATGATACAGATGGTTGGATTTGTTAATATAATGGCCTGAGGAGCATCGTGCTAGTACAACTTAGAGGTGGTCATACAACTTAGATATGATGTATTGGAATCATGCTAGTACAACTTAGAGACGATGCTGGTGAGCCACATCATGCTAGATATGGCCATGCGAGTACAACTTAGATATGACATACAACTTAGATATGATGTATTGACATCATGCTAGTACAACTTAGAGATGACCATACATCTTAGAGATGATGTAGGGGGCTCGTATCATGCTAGATATGATCATGAAAGTACAAATTAGATGTGGCATACAACTTAGATATGATGCATTGAAATCATGCTAGTATGTCTTATAGATGATCATATAGCTTAGAGGTGACATATTGAGGCACGTATCTACATCATGCGAGTACATATTAGAGGTGGCATACAAATTAGATATGATGCATTGGAATCATGCTAGATATTTCATGATAGTACGATTTAGAGATGATGTAGATGATACTTCAGATCATGCCAGTACAACTTAGATATGATGTATTTTCATCATGCTAGTGCAACTTAGAGGTGATGCAACTGATGACATAGTTGATGAGGATGATATCATATGATATGATTTGATTGTTGTGGAGATTGTATGTCTCTAGACAATAGTTGTATGCTACTATGGTGGATGTGCTCCACTGGTAGTGAATGTGTGTCACTGGTTAGTAGTTTTTTCCTACTAGGAGTGGTTGTGTACCACTGGATAGTAGTTGGGTACTACTATGGATAAACACAATTTTGTTATACTGGATGAAATTGTAGTAGGTCTATGCTAATATTTGATTTCCATGGAGACTACCACTAGTATTGGAGGTGATTGCCAGCTAGATGGATAGTGAGATGATGCAGATGCATTAATCTACTTCATGTGAGTACAACTTAGATATGGTACATTAACACCATGCTAGTAACACTTAGAGATAATGTAGATGTTACTTCACATCATGCTAGATATGATCATGCTAGTACATATTAGATATGATGTAGAGCGTCATAATAGTACAACTTAGATATGATCATAGAACTTAGAGATGATGCAGTGGAGAGGATTGTTCTTGGAGCCATTGAGGACATTCAACATCTGCTGGTACAATCATTCTTCTAAGACATATGTCTGAATTAGAAGAATGGTCCTTGTATCACTCTGTTGAGTGAGTGACTTATTCAACATCATACCTGATTAATCAGATGGAGTATGGTCTCGATAGATGATGTAGTTGATGTTATTAGATGATATTGATAGTGGTGATGTTGCTCATGATTTGATCTACGTGATCATGAGATAGACTGTGTGGCTATGACGATGCTACTTGTTAATACCTCCCTAGCTAGGAGGGAGTGTTAATGTTATGGTAGTTGTGGGAGGTATTCACCTCCATGTGTAACCTTTGGCTAGAATAGAATATTCTAGAAGAAAGAGAAACCCTAAACAGATGTGTAAAAACCCTATAAGACAAGTCGGCCTAGCAAAATAAATAATATTAGAATATAGTTACCAAAAATTTAGGTCGACCATCCAAAAAAGTCAATGGAAAGATTAATATAAATAGAGGACGTCTTGGCTCATTTTTTCACTCACCACACTCACTATCTCAACCAATTTAGCGCAAGTTTGGAGCTGCAGTGGCGTACAAGGAAGGCACATATTCTAGGGTGGTTCTTGGTGGTGTTTAGTGAAACTCTTGGTGATATTCTTGGTAAAAATCTTAGTGATACTCTTGGTGATACTCTTAGTGACATTCTTTCTAAGTATGGCGCAAGTTTGAGAGAGTAGTGCAACTGCAGTTGTTGCAATTGTGTATGGTACTTGTTTTGTGGATATGGACACTCTCTTTCTTGTGCGCTACCCTTGGAGAAGGAGCGCTCTACTTGTCTTGAGTTTTTGTTGCAGTTAGCAGCTAGGGTTTATCTATTGGTTATAGTGTTTCTTATGAAATTATTCTATCTATCAAAGGTTATGGTGCTCGGGGGTCATTGTGTTCCAATGGTTGGGTGACAATAGTAATATTGTTTATGGTAAAAAGAGCACATCGAATATTTTAACATCTATTACCTCAACCAATTTCCTCTTAGTTTTGGTGGCTAAATGAACTAACCACGCCTTTACATATTTCTCTCTATAAGGATCATGCTTCAACAACTTGAGGTGAAACATAACTAAGGTTAGATCCACGATCAATTAAAATAGAAATAGGTTGCTTGTAAATTATACCTTCCAGTTCTACCACAAAATCTTGGTGGTTTGCTTGTTGGTTTTCCACAGCTACATATATCTTTGGCACACTTCTGGCCACATCATTGACTATAGTTGCTTCTTGCATATGATAAAATTTCTTGCTATCATGTTTTTTGTGAGGACAATCGCTCAAAAAGTGTGGTTCTCCACAACCCCAACACTGTAGAGGCCCTTTCTTTGGTTCCTCTACTTTTTCTCTTTCCTTCTCTATTGGCTTATTCCCACTTTTAGATGGAAAGTTTTGCTGGTGTACACTTCTGCTTGGTTGGTTGAATTGAGCACCTCTCTTATGATTCTTGTATAGGAACAATTTAAATCCCTTCTTCAGGAATCCACTCTTGTCCTTCCTTTTCCAGTCTTTAGAAGGATCATGCTTATGTTTAGAATAGTCATAGAGACACTCTGTCTTCCTTATATTGTCCTCCAATGTCTTTGGTTTTTCAAATTCAATTAAGTCTTGGTAGGATTGTGGTAATATGCTAAGAAAATGACACACTCTTTCTTTCTCATCCTTGAGGTGAGGTACATACCTCAAAAAATCCATAAATATCATGGCATAGGAATCCATAGTAAGTTGTCCCAACATATGCTCATGGAATTATTTGATTTTTTCATCAAAATACTTCTTCGATAGGTATGCTTTTCTTAAGTACTTCTCAAACTAATTACAGGTCGGTTTTCTTTCCTTAAATTCTTTAATATCCTTGATATACTTCCATCATATGGAAGCTCCTCCATTCAAATTGAATATGTCAATTATTTCATTGGTATTCTTAGAATAACTATGTACTCAAAATTTCTTCTTCAAACCCAACATCCAAGATTCAACCTCTTCTCCCTTCTTAATTTCTCCATCAAACATAGGAGACTTAGCCTTATTGAATTATTTAGTCAGAGAATTCTGTGAGTGTCTCTTCTTTTTCCTCAGAATACTTGATCCAATGTCACTGTTGGGAAACTCCTCAGAAAAAATCTTCCTCCTGGATGACTCCATGGAAAACTTCCATCCGATTTACTTTTCTTGACATCCCGATGCCTTTTCTTGGAAGAACTCTTTCCCACATCGTTATAGTCCAATCCATGTTTTTTGGGCATTTGAAGGGGTTTTCAACCTCTCTGATTGCTGCAACTCTACATTACTGAGGCCTTGCTGCAGATGCTTCTGAATCTCAGAAAATCTCTACAATAGAACTGCATTCAATTCTTCATGTTCAACATGTGCTTTCATGAACCTCTCATTATCTATATTCATACTTATGACGGTAGCTACCAAATATGGAGGGGTTTCTTTGTCCCTCCAACCATTACCTTCCTCATATATTAAATGTGAGGTGTCCTCTAAGCTATGTCGTACCATTTACTTCCATTGTCCTATGTGATGAAATAACAAAACATTGTTAGCCATTGAATAAATCGACATCGTATCATGCATTTCTTGGCAAAGTAAAATATTTCTTAAAGAACTTTAAGCGGCCTTGGAAACCCATTCAAGCCTAGAGTTTGAACTCTTCTCTCATACCACTTTGTAACACACCCAACCCCCTAACCCTTACTTAGGTTGATGAGGTGTCAAAATTTTGTCTTCTTCAATTCTTTCTGTCAATGAATCCCATATATGGATTCTGGTTATCGAGATCTTTCCAATGACTATAACCATGCTCAAAATCGAGCTCTAGATGAAAAGTTACAACATCTCCAATTTTTTCAGGGTTTCATTTACGAAATCCACCTCATTTCCACATGGATCCCTATCACTCATTCCATCTTATGTGCACTGACATGGCACCTTCCACTTGGCCCATCATCATTTAGCTTATCGGGCCTACCAAATTCAAAGGCTCTGATCACTTGGAGGCTTTCTTCGTCATTGTCAGAGTTCTTCTCCCTCAGAGTATAAATCACCCCAACTATCAAGCCCCAACAATATAAACCCTGATGGGTTCATTCCTCAGGTTCGACATTCCTCAGACTCTAACATCCAACGACCTCAATCACGTCGATGCCTCTAACTTGCACGACGATTAACACCCACCCCTTATTCTCTTGTAAGGTGAACATGTGGGATCTACGAAAAATATACGGTTGTCATTTATTCTCTCCTATTCCTTGATCTACAACTAGGATTCCATGGGTTGCCTCCCAATAAGTCAACGGTCCACAGGCCTTTTCGTCGCTGGTACCTCTCTAGAACCCATCACTCGAATCACCAACCATCTATGTTTAGACGACGTTGTAACTCATTCCACCCTACTCTTGGTCACCTTACGAATCTATGCTTCAAAGAACGACTGATATCTACTCGTCGTGGAAAATCAACGACTGAGAATTCAAGGTGATGACCTAAAGGTACTCTAGCCCAACTGGGTTTGCCCTCATCCCACACAATCATAAGTTGACATGTGTTATCCCATAGGACATTGTAAATTCCACATTGGTGTCATCATCACCTTGAATACCACGTTATTGCAACATGTCATCATGACATCATTCACCCCCTTTTTGTCACTCACCAAGTGAACTAGAGGGACCTTTGACGAATCAATGGTTGTGACTCTAGGTATTCTTCGTCGTCGAAATCCATGCAAGTCTAGACAGTTGAGAACCCCAACGACGATGCCCTCCGATGAAGAGACATGATTATATTTCCATGCCTATCCAACGACTATGATTCCCTCAAGTTTAAAAACATGGGATTCTTGTATATTAACCATCCAAATTGGAATGTAACCTACACAAGAATTTCTTGAGGTTCATTCTGAGACTCTTCTAGACTCTTAAGAGCTCTGGAATTCACTCTTAAATCAACTAAGGCATTCTTACTTCTTCTGGGTTGATGGTTTTCATATCTTGAAAACTTTACATTTAAGAAAAGTGGAAGGTTTAAGAGGGTTGATGCTCTCTAAACCACATAGAGACCTCCCCCCATACACCAAATCATTTCTTTTGTTATCCTTGGGTGAAGATTTTGTTCATATCCTGTAAAATTTTCACTTAAGAACAAGAGGTTCCCTTAGGGCATAAGGTCCTTCAACCCCCCCACAAGGACCCTCCTAGAACTAGGGAACTCATGTCATCTTTCAAATGAAGATATTGTCCATATATTGCAAGATTTCATCCCAAGATGCAAAATCCTCAGAGATACAGACTACCCATACCTTGCTTATTTTCATGAGTTAACAAATTAATTAGTGAAAACAAACAATCATATTCCATTTTACTCAAGAATTCAATTCATTTTTACATCCATTCATATTTCCCATTTAAATCAGAAAACCACATGTTTACATCATTAAGACACATCAAATAGGTCAAGATAGACACTTATTTTCTCAGGGAAATATCAACAGCCAATTGAATGAGAGAGGATGCCTTTCCTCCCAACCTTTGGCCATGTTGTCGAGTTCGTTCCTACAACATGCAACCCACATGCCAAGCCATTATACCACAAGGGGAATCATTATGTTGGTCATTAGAGTTAGAATGATCCAAGAAGGTTACTCTCCTTCCTCCATTGACAATGGAAAAAATTTCCCTCTTCCCACTGAGCTCAGGACTTCCACAGGTTTATCAGGTACCCTCCCAACTAGATTTCCTTTGCACAAGGATTCTCTTCTCTGCTATATAGTACCTCTGTGAATTCCCTTACCAATGTTGGTTTATTTCCAGTGGGTAACAAGTTGCAGTCTTTTGTAGCTCCAGTCTATATCTGAATCTCCTCTGTTCTAGGGTGATCATTAATCCTTTGGACAAACTTTCTTTTGTTCAAGAATATATTTCCAATTTCGTTATCTTTCATATCTGTGTCGGTGAACACCTCTATTCATTGCACCAGAGTTCATGAGTCTGCTACTCACTTTCTCTTTGTCTATTACTACGAGTTAATCCTCCTCGCGTTCTCTTTGTCTCCTATGTATATCCATCTCTTCTTCTGCGCCTCCACCTCTCCCTATGCATTTTTTCATGTCTGGTGATGTTTTTCCACCTTTGGCCTCTTCTTCCACCAATCCCTTGGGATTCCTGTGGCTTCTTCCAGACACAACCTTTTGTTCGAGGTCTGAATTCCTAAAAGGGAAAATCTGTGGGGCGTCCTTTTCGTCAGATTATTCAGTTGACCCTTCCTCTTCTCAAGAGATCAAGATTGTTAGTAGTATTAACTGTCTCAACCACCAATCTTGTTCCTTCATAAAAATTCTCATGGCTTCTTGCAGGCTCAAGCATGTTGATAGGTGATTCATTTTATTTTTTCAGATGTAAGTTGGAATGTTGGATGATCTTCCTAATTTATTCATAGAAATATCTCCATTCTGCCTCATCATTTCACCTCACCATGCCACTTCATCAATTTCCACTTATGATATCATGGTCAATACTTTCAAGGATTTTCCCTCTCAGTCATTTGTCTAATGTTTTTCATTAATCACAACATAATTATAAGCTTCATAATCACATTATATGAAGTCTTAACATAATTACAAGCTTCATAATCACATTATATGAAGTCTTAGCATAATTACAATCATGGGGGAAAATATGGTGTTACAAGTGTTGTGCACTTCTCTTCAGACTTTGCAAATGTGATAGACTCAAACTTATAACGAGGGAAATTATTGACATAGGCTCAGAGCAAGCTAAAAAAGACTTGACCTAACAATAACAACAATGCTTAGAAAACATCAAGTAGCAACTAACTGACTCATGAGCTAACTAGTCTTTCTTCTCTTGTTGTTTCTCCCTTTTATTTGCTTGTCTATTCTAGCATTCTTTCTTTCTTAGTTCTACCCCACTCTCTTTGTTAACTGTCAGTCCCGCACACTTCTGTGGCTCGCATGCATTCCATGTTGCCTCTTTGGAATCATGACAATCTCAACTACCTTACTAACTTGTCTTCTTTCTACTCCATATTCCTTCGTGCTACTTATAGTAATCATTCATGGATATTTCCCGACAATTATTTTCTTGATTCTGGTGTGCATGCAGTGTCTTTTTTATTTATGGCGCACATTAAAAAACTTGGGTTGACGCACATTTGTAGAACTGAAACTGGAACGCTTCAATAAAACTTATTCCGGTGCACATGCCTCCTATCACCCCTTGTGCAACTTCTTGGGTGAGTGCACAACTTTGTTTGTGTGTGTGTGCGATATTTACACAAAATTTGGGTGCCAACAAGCCCCCACCACTATTATTTGGCTCGTCCTCAAACCAACTGCCTCATGGAATGACTGATGCAGGTATTCAGTAAGAAGAAATCATCATCATCAAAGGACCAGAGCATCAAACCAAGTTGTAGTTTTAGTTGTGTTTGAGTAAGAGCAAATCATATGTCCAGGCTATAGTTTCAACCCAACATAAGTCTTGGAATGAGTCAAGAAATATTCAAGGTAAATAATGGCTTTGGACTTCATTGGGCCAATTGCTCGAAATCTCTCTCTTCAAAAATTTATGTAGTGATGAATGAGGGATATTTTTAATGCACATCATCCAGAAACTGACCCCCCAATTGAACCAAGTGATACAACTAGAACTTGGCCCAATTACTCATTGACCCACGTGAAGTAGATCCTGAGGAAGAGCTCCATTGGGAGATACCATTGTCATCCTCTTGTATCGTTATTATGGAAGTAGAGGACGAAATAAAGGGACCGCGTAGCTCGATGGAGAGGATAACTCGCAGTCTTGGGCTATCATATGCTCTCACTCGAGAGACCCGAGTTCAAGTTCGGACAATGGAACCATTTTTTGGCTAAAAATGCACTTGCGGGCGTCCTTAATGCTAGGGGGTTGAAAACCTAGGGTTCGTCTAGAGTTGACCAACATAAACCCCAAGGCATTGGTATATCAATCCACAACCAAAGACCGAGGAAGATCTCACCCAAGACGCCATGAGGATCACATAAACCATCTGGTCTTGTGTCGATGATGATGAAGGAATAATTATACATAAATCCATCTGGGTTGGCATTCAAACAATCCATTGAAAACTAATTAACAACTAACATTACACAACAATAACACACACATTCAATTGATACATGAATAACACATCATAAGATCAAAATTGTTGCAGCTTCATTATCTTCATTCCACCATTACATCGTACATTAAGAAATTCATTGATTGACATAAACGTAGCCTTTCTCCCTTATATGATTGACCAATGTTACATTACATAGAAACATGTGCTTCTCTTCATACTCTGCAAATGTGACAGACTCAAACTTATAACCAGGGACATTACAGATATAGGCTCAAAGCGAGCTAAAAAATACTTGGCCTAACAACAACGACAATGCTTAGAAAACATCAACTAGAAACCAACTGACTCATGAGCTAACTAGTCTTTCTTCTATTGTCATTGCTTCCTTTTATTCGCTTCTTTACTATGGCGCCCTTTCACGCTCAATTCTTCCCCACTCGCTCTGTTGACTGCCAATATCATACGCTTCTATCACCCACATGCATTCCATGTTAACTCTTTGGAATCGTGGCAATCTCAACTATCTTGCCAACTCATCTTCTTTTTTCTCCACATTCCATCATGATACTCGTAGTAATCATTTGGGGAGATTTCCTGAAGATTATTTTATTTATTCTAGCGTGCATGCAATGTCTTCTTGATTTATGGCACGCATTACAAAACTTGAGCCGATGTGCATTGGTAAAACTGGAACTATCATGTTTTAAAAAAACTTATTATGGTTCACGCGCCTCTTGTCACCCCTCGCGCAACTGCTTGGGTACGCATAAAACTAAAATATGCACGCACAACTTCATTTGTGCGTGCATATTTTTACCCAAAACTTTGGGTGCTAACACCTGTATCACATTACTTGATGCTACTATTATTTTGCAGAAGCTCGTAGGATCCCTTCACCAACCTATTGATTAACATTCATACCATATCATTTGTCTTCATACAGATGGTTGTCATATGCATCGGCAACCCCATTACATATTCAACCATGCTATAAACAATTTTCCTAGATACACAATCCATCAGTAGTCATATCCAAATATCATAACATCATTATTTATTATATAAAAATAGGCTACTCATAGATTACAAGAATTCCATATGCATGTCCAAGCATTCTGACATGCATTAATGCATGTCTATATGCACCAAGAATTCATTCTCAACCTACCCACTAGTGCACATGCATTCTATCTTTCCTATATGTATTATGCATTACTTCTAGTATGCTCTCCAATGCATATTTATTTCGGCTTTATTTATTTATTTTGGTGTTGTATATGTTTGTCCTTGAATTCCTTTAATTCGGCCTGCCTTGTTTTCTCTCATTCTTCTCATCTGTGCCATGCTTCCTTGATCTAAAATTTTCCCAACGAAGTCTCGTTTGGCTATTCTGCGTTTCCAAACATTGTGACCTATTGGAAATTATTTCCACTTAGGCAATCATGCCCCAAATTTACCTTGAGAGAACCTTCCAACACCTTGGGATGATGTACTTTATAACATATCATCATCTAATATTGTAATATTTTCCAACCAACTTAACCATCATCATTATGATATCCATTGCCATTATCTCTAGTTGTCCATTGACTTTCTCAATTAATTTTTTGAGCACTTTTCTTCACTTCATTGAGTGATTTCTTGTGAAGCATTGCCTTGTTCACTGAATATGAATTTTCCTCCAATGGGATGTTATATTTCTTCATTGTCACCTTCAATAAATAACCTTTATTATCCTTCTCCTTGAATTCTTTCTACCTGTACCTTACCTCCACTATGCACTCCGATAATAAAAGTGGCTTTCTTGGTCTAAGTACTTTTAGAAAAAAGTTGCTAGTTCGTACCTAAAAAATATTTTTCAAGCATTCCTATGCTTGCACACAGAGATAACTCACCCATCCCATGAGTCATGCCTCACCTTATGGGATCCTATCTTTTCTTTTTCAGAAAACTTTTCAACCTTCACTACATTTCTACCTTCAAAGCTATGGAGTCTTACCTTGTCTTTATGTTCCCATTAAAGACATTCTTCACATGTTGGCTTCATGTTTCATGTGAAAATCCTTGTTGATTTTCCTTTGCAATTCATCCAAACTTTGTAGTAGCNCACTTTTCTTCACTTCATTGAGTGATTTCTTGTGAAGCATTGCCTTGTTCACTGAATATGAATTTTCCTCCAATGGGATGTTATATTTCTTCATTGTCACCTTCAATAAATAACCTTTATTATCCTTCTCCTTGAATTCTTTCTACCTGTACCTTACCTCCACTATGCACTCCGATAATAAAAGTGGCTTTCTTGGTCTAAGTACTTTTAGAAAAAAGTTGCTAGTTCGTACCTAAAAAATATTTTTCAAGCATTCCTATGCTTGCACACAGAGATAACTCACCCATCCCATGAGTCATGCCTCACCTTATGGGATCCTATCTTTTCTTTTTCAGAAAACTTTTCAACCTTCACTACATTTCTACCTTCAAAGCTATGGAGTCTTACCTTGTCTTTATGTTCCCATTAAAGACATTCTTCACATGTTGGCTTCATGTTTCATGTGAAAATCCTTGTTGATTTTCCTTTGCAATTCATCCAAACTTTGTAGTAGCTGAATATTGATTTCCTCTGCTACTCCTAAGTCATTTATCCACTTTTCATTACCTACTGTATAGCTCTGTACTTCCCTTTGTTAACTCTTTATTGACCCAACCAATTCTATAGTCTCTTCCCTACTTCCATGTCCACTGGAACCTGGATTTATAATCTGCAACATACCCTCACAATCTTCATCTATGACATTTTATCTTCTTGTTAACAATACTTTGAAACAACACTCTCTTCATATGATGATTGTCTTCTAGATCAGAGTAAAGGGAATTTATGTCGCCTAATTGTTCATCGGTGCCATTGTACCCATGAGTAGATGGCCTGGTACCTACCCACATCACAAATGATGCCTCACATTCTCATTACCATCAACCTCATGGTCTCTACCTGCCAGGTGCCACGCCGCTTGACTGCCAACGCATTGCTCATGGACACTTCTCAAAGGGGTGTTTCGTTCTCCATTAAGCCTCCCTAACACCCCATCTAGGGTGGTGATATTTGCTATTTCAAGGTGCTTAGATGTGGCATACTTGGTTTTGTTTAATAGTAATTGGTGAAGCTTCCAATCTTCTTAAGAAAGAGTTTGGACGCTACAATAAGTTTATTGTTTTGGGATTTTAAAAAGAATGTACCTGATTGAAAACCCAACGCTGCCTATACAGTTAGCTTGTTCTTTTAATGTTTCATGTAAGATTTAGCAAGTGCTATAAAAATTATTTGTATTTCCTATGTCCACGAAAAGAATTTTCATCTTCAGAGTCATAGATTCTAATTATGGAAAAGTACATGCTTTTTGTTTGTCAAGATTCTTCGTGTTTTATATATAGCTTAATTTGCTTTTAAAAATGAAAATGAAAAAAAAAATCACCAAATAAATAAAGTTAAAAGGAAAATACTACCATAAATAAAGTAAATGGGAAAAACTGCCATAAATCAAGTAAATGGGAAATACTACCATAAATAATAATTAAAAAAAAAACAAAAAAAAACAGATTTGGTACACTGAATTAACTATTTGCCATTTTGCACCTGAAGCTCTATGGACTTTGGGCATACTACCATAAATAATAATTAAAAAAAAAACAGATTTGGTATGATGAATTAACTATTTGCCATTTTGCACCTAAAGCTCTCTGCACTTTGAGAAGCTAGAAAAATAATCTACCAGATGCTCCATATGACACGATCAACGTCCAAGGATTAACACTTGGACCCAAGTTTATTATTGAAATTTACACTAAGTCATTTCATTATAGACAGGGACTAGCCACTGCATGGCTTATGGCCCTTGGCATTTTGCACCTGAAGATTGAGCAACTAGAAAAATAATCTACTAAATGCTCCATATGGCACAATCACTATCCAAAGATTAATACTTCGACCCAACTTTAATATGAAAATTTACACTAAGTCCTTTCATTACAAACAAGGATTAGTTGCTACATGGCTTATCGCCTTTGTTTAAGGTGACATGCATATATCACTGTTGCAAATATCATGTTGGCATGTATATTGTCGATGGCTCAGAATATGTATATATATACAACCTAAGTGGGCTTAACGGTTAAGAACATGTCTTTCCTCCTAAGAGGTCACGGGTTCAAAACCAGAGGGGGGTAGGGTATGTATACCTCCATAGACTTTAGTAGTCAAATTGCTGCATGTAGTGGGGTCCCACAAACGACCCCACTACGTGCAACAATTTGAATATATATATNNGACTTCATACATTGATTGGCAACAATATTTTTATAAACTCGAAGTATTGTTGAAGCATTCATTATCATTTGTTGTTGTATTGGTAAGGGGAAGGTACACTTCATCTTTTTACTTCATCCTTCAAGACTTAAACTTGACTTGAGTGACCTAGAGAGAGGGGTGGTTTACTTCTCATTTATTTCCCTTCATCAACCCACTAGGTCTATGGACGTCTCCCTTGGAGTAGAGTCATCTTCCTCCTAAATAGAAAGGGTATCTTGTTGGGGTGACAGTGACAAGATTAACTTCGTGTTAAGCCCATCTCGTCCTACTTTCCTTTAGGATTTGGGCAAGTACAAATTGTGAGATAACATTTTTAGCATCATTGTCGGGAACATCGAGTCAATTTTCCTCGAACGACACTTTTTCAGTAATGCTTTATCCAAAGCCTTCATTTCACAAAGCTTATCTGGCGACTCCACTGAGGGTGATCCCCTCATTCCCTTTGATAATCCATCTGGCAACTCCACTGATCGTTTCCAAGGTGCCACCTTACTCTCAACTTTGTGATATTTCCAAGATATGGGATCATGGCACCCTGGGAGCAAGTGTATCCGTCTATTGATTTTGAAAGTTTTCAAGGATACCCACATTATTCTGATATAAAATGATTAAAAAATTGTCCAAGATTTAAAGGCCTCCCAATTACTCACATTGTATAATTCTTGAAGTATATAAGTGAAATAGAATTTGAAGGGGAGGATGTCCTGATAAAATTGTTCATAATTTCCTTTCCATCATTTGTACAAGAATGGATCAAGGGTTGTTGCGAAGAAACGGGTATATCCTCGTAGATCTCGTCAGTAGGTTTCTAGAGTTTACAAAACCACAGTACCAAACTTATGAGGATGCCCTTCAAAATCTCAAAATATCCCTAGAGGATGAAGGATTCACCACTGAGATTGTAGAAGATATTAGGGGTGCGTACCATTCTCAATGCTAAGAACCCTCTGATACAGAAGAAGAGATTCGTGAAGGAGGTTACCAATCCCATGAGGAAGAGCAAGAATTTACTCATGATTCTACCGAAGATAATGAGGACCTGGTTGAAGAGCGAGAGCCTGGAAATATCAAACATGATGATGAAGTGTTAATGTGTTCTCTTCCCTTTGATGAAGTCATCCAAGCCTTTGACGCTCCTGCACAAGTCGATCTGAATACGATAAGTTATTTCCCTTTCCAAGATTTTGATGGTGCTTTATTTTATGATTTGGAAGATGAAGAAGTGTTAGAGGATCCCTTGGATGTATTAAAATCCTTCATGTTATGATAAAAGTAATGACATAATTGATAATATTGATGAGTTTATACATGTTGGAAGACGTAAATGTGATGTGATTGGTTATGATGAGGATCCCATTTATGATATGGAAGGACATCTTCAAATATTTCCTTTACAACAATCATCTGAGGTTACTAATAGTTCTAACATTTGGCAACAAGATGATGATATAGTTACATATATTTTGCAAGCACCCAAGGATGACCTAGTGTTATGTCCTCATGATGATTTCTGGTCATACCTTGAGGATTTTGATGAACATTCCTTTGAGCACTTGAATTTATTCTATGAAGAATATTATCAACCACCGTTGTGCTTAAATCTTGATAGAGGTGAGGACGTCGCTTGCCTGAAGCAGGATACTTGTGACAAGGTTTTTCAGCTCCCTTTGATTGCCTTGCTTCGTTATGTCAATAAGGATGCAGTTGGGAAACATGTCCATTGTCCCAAGTTTTCTCTAGGGCAGAGCCTTCTTTTAGAATTCAAGGGTAGGTTGAATACCTTAAGAAGAAGTTTATTATCTCGGTCTTTCAACTTTCCCTTGAGAAATTGTCAATCGTCCTCTAGATTCTTGTTAGTCCATTCTCAGACTTCAGGAACTGATGATGTCCAAGGTAGTCAACCTTCAAACTCTTTGAGATAGCCTCTTGAGTCTTCGACCTTTCACGATCCTTTTATGAGATGGATTGAGCACCTTTCTAGAAGTGTGACTTGGCATAATTTTGTCCCTCCCTTCTGCCTCCATGAGCTAGACTTTACGATTTCCTATGATATGATGCATGCTCTAACTCATGTTATTTTTGTGTTTGACTTGTCATTGTTTTGGCTTATGATGAAGCACAAAGACAAGTATTATGAGGTATTTCTAGATGGTTTCATTGGTTATTTGACTACACCTAACATTCAACCAACATATAAGTAGAGGTAGGTAGGCATTTGCACCCATTGTACATACCATTGCATTTCATATTAGTATAGTTGTAGTTTCATTTGCATATTATTTTGTCTCACTTGTATATATGTGTGCTCATAATCATATGTTAGACTAGAGATGCTTTTATTTGTTTATTTTATCATATATGGATGAGGGGTGATATCGCCACCCTAGGGATTACTAATGTCTTTTGTTGATATTTAGCAGGCACAGGTCATACCAGAGATGTTGAGGTTCTCATGAGCTCTAAGGTGAGCACATGTCCCCGAGTTGGAGTTAGATGTTATCCCCTAGCCTAGGGATAACTAAAGGGATTATGTCTCGAGGCCCATAGATCCTAGACATGGAGTGTCGAGAGCCAGATGACTTAATCATGGCCCTAGAGGGCCCCTCTTTTCTTCACTGCAGTCCACATATCACCAGCAACAATATTCATCACACTGGCTTGGTCCTGAAGTGGCATTGGGTCCTGCTCCATGAGGTAATGAGTTTGGGTATCATGGTATGTATCACTCCGATATTTAAACCACTTGAACATGTTGCATTAAGTATTTCTTGATTTCATGACATTTTCTTGGAAATTATGCTCTTTGACTTGTTTAAACCTAGGAGGGTGACACGGTGCCCTAGTAAGTTGATTTCCCTTTAGGATGGGTTTCTACTGGGTGGATCTTTGAAGAGTTATCGTTCGTTCCCTTTATACTTACCACTTTCCATCTTTATTCCTTCCATCTCCCCGTCTTTTGGGCATTGGGATTGGCTACACTAGGAAGGTTTGTACCTTACCTCGTGGGAAGAAGGGGCTAAAGGCCCAGAGGATAAAAGTAGTTGGCAAGAATTAAAAACCAATTTTGAAACCTTCGAGATGCTTCGCCCAGGGATCCTTGAGAAAACAATGAAAATCTTCTCGATAAGAAAAGGGGATCCACAAGATAACATGAGCACTCAAGTTATTAGTTGATGGATATGAGGTCTCATCACGAGTCGACCTATTATGACCATGAACATGTAGCGGTATGACATTACCACCTATCTGGTCACCAAGCCAGGATAGTGGCTCTTGGTTGCATAGCCAAGAGAAAGGGGGTCTCATCATGAACCAACCTTCTCATTTCTGTGAAATGTTTTATGGATGATGTTAGCACTCTGTAAATTTTATCCGGCTGAATAGACAAACGATAGAGGTAACTGTTTCAACCTAATTTAGAGTTGGGCACTAGCTTGCTCAACTAAGAGAGGGCTCTCTCGTGTCACTTGATGTTTCTTTGGAAATTAGTGGCTAGATTTGGTTTGTTTTGGGGATTTTTAATAAAATGATTGGAAAAAAGAAGATAACATTTGGGCTATGGGGTCTGGAATAAATAGAATACATTATCAAACCTGAGAACTGTTCAGAGGAAAAAGATAAATCAAGTAGTGAGTTTGAGTTTATATCTGAAAATTTTGCATGACATCAGAAGAAAAAGAAACACATAACTACATCAGAGCATTACAGAGATGAATTCTGAATAAGTTAAGAAGAGAGAAACATAGTCTAAGTTGCTAAGCCAAGATCATTAAATAATGAAGTATGGGCCTCTAAATCTACAATTTAGACAGAAGGAAATGTAAATGAATTATAGGCTTACAGGAAATACGTACTATGAGGGGAAAACAAGAATCATATCACTACCAGTTAGAATCTTTTCATAACCAATCCAAAATCTGCCTATGCATTTATATATTCATACTAGCCCCAAAATTTACAAAAGTCTTCCTACACAGAGGGCAGGCTCCTCTTTCTCCATGCCTTTCTATATCCTCGAGATAATATATATAGAGGAATTTCTTGTGGAATTGAAAACGTTCAAACTACTGGTAATTCTAAAATTAGAGACGAGTTACAAGGAGGAATGATTCATAATAACCGTTATCCTATTTTAAAGGGACCGTTAGGAACATGTTCATCATATCTAGGCCCTTTTTTTCAACCACCGTCTATCCAAAACATGCTGAGATGTACTTATTCCAGTATGAGAATTTATTTCAGCTCAACAATCTCCTTCTTTAGAGTGACCAACCAGGCCGGTTGATTCTCCCCAATGCTTTCAGTTGTTTCGGCCATGTTTTCTGTCTTTTGTCGTTTGCTCCGTTTATTTTTCACAACTAGCATGTTGATGATTAGGTCTTTCATGATGGGATTTAGCCTAACTTCTAATCCTGGGTCTATAGGAGGTTCTGTATGGAATTTAGTTGCTAATATACGTGCAATTTTCCTTTCCTTCTTACCAGTAGATAAACCCGCCATGTTACTTGAATGACCTGTTTGACTGGATATGGCTTGATTGGCCTTGTCCATGTATCCCAGTATCATGGAGACCAAGATGTTCCTTTCAGAAATTAGAGAGTCAATCTTACGGATGAGATGATACCCTCATACTTGAGAATCGATAGTTATAGGGTTCCAATCATGAATCTCTAACAGAGTCACTTATAGGTACGTTGGTTTACCACGCTTGGCTAATCCATTTCAAATGATTAACTTTCGAGTTCTTTATATGGCGGCGTTCACCTGACATCATACAGTTGTGAAGTATCGAACGAGTGAAGCAGGGTGATTCCGACTAGCCGTCACCCGCCCCACAAGTGGTTGGTTTGACGTGTGAAACATGTGACATCGGGGCTTTGGCGAAAGTGGTTTTAGGCAAACCGTCTTTCGCTCCGATGTATCTCTGGATGCGCCGCACATCCATTTCAAAACCACAATGGTTTTCCCCGGTCTGCCCTTACATGGTTAAGTCCCATGCAAGTTCGCTGCCCAGTATGGGCCCCAGCCGTTGATCTGGGCCGTTTTATAATCGACGGTCTGTCGATTTATACCTTTTGCGCCTCCGCTATATTTGTCCATACACCTCCATATATGTCCTAGTCCTTTAAATTATCAATTCTCCAAACTATCACACGACGATGTAGCTCTTGCTAGATTTCTGAGACTTGGATCCTGTCTGAAAATTGTTATGGTGATAACATAGGCTCCAACTGGGGATGTTATCCTCCTTGTGAGGTAGCAAAGAACTCGTAGACCAGGTGCCTGATCCATTGAAATGATCCCAAAACAAATGTGTGTGCCTTGCTCCTACCATATCACTAGTGTTTGCTGAAGTCCAAACTCTGCATGCTACTCTCAACTGGATATTGAACACTGAATATACTACCGAAACTCACTGTACACAATACTGGAAATATAAACTGAAAAATGCTTGTCCAACAAGCTTATTTGTACATTCCTACCTACCCTAATACGATGAAATGAATACTCAATCAAGTGATGCTAAAGTGCCAATGCAACCAATCAAGCAATTGGCTTCCTGATTTTTCTCCGCTCACATTTTTCTTAAGAAGGCAGACAAATGTAAAAGGTGGCGGTTGAAAACAAAATTTGAATCCAAAATCTGAGTTTATGAATGAAACAAACTCCTTCACTGATGAGTGTAATAGGATGGCCACCGGATCTTGAAAACCATGAAAAATCACTTCTTCTTGGTGAGTAAAAACAAAAATACAAGATTCTTTCGTAAGTGTTTGTTGTTCTTCCTCTATGTCTTCTGTTTTGAGAACATTTTCAAATGAAATGGCAGCAATAGGTTTGTCCACTTCTCCATGCATCTCAAGAAAAACATTCATACATTCATGAACATCTTCAAATATGACAGCCATATTATGTGCATCAAGACTATCCTCTTGTTCATCAAACAATTCTGATTTAGTTTCATTAAACTTCTGGAAATTTGTTTGAGAACTGCCATTTTGACTTTCAAATGAATTAATAGAAATAAGTTCTTGTTCATAATATTCTTGCAAATGCGAAAAGTTGACATCTTTAACTATTTCATAGACTAGAGTTCTCATGGATGTATTTTCAAAATCCTCATCTGTGTCTATGTTGTTTAGAAATTGAACCAATACATCATTCTCAGGGGAAGAAAGACAACTTTGAAACACTTTGTCATGCTAGAAACATTGTTGAATATCCATATTTGTTTCAGGCGAATGGTAATGGCCTTGAACAACAATCTCTTGAGAATCTTCTTCTTTTTGAGGCTGATAGTTGAGCATAGGCTGCAAATCAGAGCTAAAATAACTTTTCATGTGATCATCAATATGGTTATCATTGTTGGCAAGTCTACTTCTCTCTTTGTATTCACCATCATGTCTGGTAGATTTCTGACTTGAGACATTACAAATATTTTGCTTCAACAATTTGAAAGAAGCAAAACACAGTGGTAAGGTTGTCTCACCTGATTCGATACTTTCTCTGGTCTCTTTACTATGGGCATATTTATGAACATGCATATTTTCAGTTTCATCTTCAACCAATGACTGCACCTTTGAACAGATGGAAAACACATGAGAAAAATGTTGCAACATGTTATTAATTTGTTCCATTGATTTATTGTGATTTTTCATCAACACAAATTCATTTGCCTCCATAATGATCTTAGAATTCTCTTTCAAAAATTTAAATGCAACAAAGCACAAAGGTAGATAATTTTCTTCAGCTGACCCAATACTTAGCTCTTTATAAATGTGATGTGTAGGTTGATTTATCTCACTATACTGTTGAAAAAGAACATCTTCAATATCATAATCATCTTCATACTTGTCATATACAGGCATATCACTGTTATATGCAAGGTCATCTAACAAGAAAAAACTTGGAACATCAACTTGTTCTTCGACCAACAGATTTGTACACTCATCCTCTTGATTATCTATAAATGAATACATGAAAAAATCAACCCCTTGCTTATCATGGGATGGATTAGAAATTAAATCATCACCTCTTCTTTTAACAAGTGGAATATAATTTTCAGCACAATCACAAGCATTTGAAACTTCAAGAGGACCCATGATATTGTCGATTCTATGCTCAAGATTCCAATCAACTATTTTCTGTTCATATTCGCTTTCATGTTCTTGAGCATCCAACCCCTCTTTTTGGATCTATTTGCATGCCTAGATGTTGTGTTGGATATCCTGGGCATCATTAAACATTTGTTGTAAGGACTTAGGTCTTCTTTCCATCAAGAGAAAAGACAAATCTGGATGAAGAGTTGTTGTATAATGGAGCATGAAAACAGCTTCAATGGGTTGAATTTCTTCAGTCAATTTGTAGTAAATACTGGAAAACTTTCTATTGAATATAGATATAGCTTTGTTGCTCTGCCATTCCAAGGCATGGAACTCTGCAAGTTGCAGCTCCAAAGATTTCTTCTTGCCCCAAAACTTAAAAAAAAAATTCTTCAATTCTTCCCATGAGCTAATTGTATCTGGGTGCAAATGTCTAAACCAGTGTTTGGTGTCCTCTTTCAAGGATTGAGAGAAGGCCCTCATACAAACATCATCATGGTCAATCTCAAACAACTCTATAAAATGCTCAAACCCTTGGATGTGTTTTTCAGCTGAGATGACATCAGGCTCCCCATCGAACACAGACAAGTATTTATAGCGTTCGGGAGGAAAATCATGAAGGACTTGAGGTAACTTTAAGGGTTTGTATCTATGTTGAGTCTTGGAGGATGTTGGATCAAGTACAAGAGGTGAAATATCAGCTTTGGTTTCATGAGGCTCATCAACTTGGTTATGGTCATCACATGGCCCAGATGGATTTTTTTATCAAAATCAGTGATACAATGAGGATATGCATGTACAACTTTAAGAGGAGGATATACAATTTCAAGATTCTCATGATCATCATTGGAATGTAGTAGGTAAAGAAAATTTTGTTTGGCATATTCAAGGAAGGAGCAAAGGTAACTTATAACAAATAGTAAAATGCTTTGGTGGAGATCCCATTTTAAGTACCCGTTTTCTTCTATGATGCATTTTCATACCTATGTCAAGTCATCTCGTCTTCTAGTGGAGTCTCTAAACTGCATTTGAAATTTGAGTGAAGTTGCCAATAACGTTTTGGGATCTGGATTCTACATTGAGAATGGAGTCGCGAGTGAAAATTCAAATTTATGGATTCTTCTACCAGTGGAATCACCTTCAAACTGATTTTTTGATGTGTGGAGTCACCAGAGCAGGAAGACATCCAATATGTGCCTAAGTGTCTGCTGCTCTCAGACCTTAGAACTCAACCATGTCGTTCTTTCCCAGGGAAAATTTTTCAATTCGTCCCTGGCAACGACGCCAGAATGTTAGCACTCTGTAAATTTTATCCGGCTGAATAGACAAACGACAGAGGTAACTGTTTCAACCTACTTTAGAGTTGGGTACTAGCCTGCTCAACTCATAGAGGGCTCTCTCGTGTCACTTGATGTTTCTTTGGAAATTGGTGGCTAGATTTGGTTTGTTTTGGGGGTTTTTAATAAAATGACTGGAAAAAAGAAGATAACATTTGGGCTATGGGGTTTGGAATAAATAGAATACATTATCAAACCTGAGAACTATTTAGAGGAAAAGGCTAAATCAGGCAGTGAGTCTGAGTTTATATCTGAAAATTTTGCATGACATCAAAAGAAAAAGAAACACATAACTACATCAGAGCATTACAAAGATGAATTATGAATAAGTTAAGAAGAGAGAAACATAGTCTAAGTTGCTAAGCCAAGAGCATTAAATAATGAATTCTAGGCCTCTAAATCTCCAATTTAGACATAAGGAAATGTAAATGAATTATAGGCTTACATGAAATACATACTATGAGGGGAAAACAAGAATCATATCACTGCCAGTTAGAATCTTTTCATAACCAATCCAAAATCTGCCTTTGCATTTATATATTCATACTAACCCCAAAATTTACAAAAGTCTTCCTGCACAGAGGGAAGACTCCTCTTTCTCCATGCCTTTCTATATTCTCGAGATAATATATATAGAGGAATTTCTTGTGGAATTGAAAACGTTCAAACTTTTCGTAATTCTAAAATTAGAGATGAGTTACAAGGAGGAATGATTCATAATAATTGTTATCCTATTTTAAAGGGATCGTTAGGAATAAGTTCATCATATCTAGGCCCTTTTCTTCGACCGCCATCTGTCCAAAATATGTTGAGATGTACTTATTTCATTCTGAGAATTTATTTCAGCTCAACGATCTCCTTCTTTAGAGTGATCAACCAGGCCGGTTGATTCTCCCCAATACTTTCAACTATTTCGGCCATGTTTTCTGTCTTCTGTCGTTTGCTTCGTTTCTTTTTCACAACTGGCATGTTAATAATTAGGTATTTCATGATGAGATTTAGCCTAATTTCTAATCATGGGTCTATAGCAGTTCCGTATGGAATTTAGTTGCTAATATACGTGCAATTTCCCTTTCCTTCTTACCAGTAGATAAACCCGCCATGTTACTTGAATGACCTGTTTGATTGGATATGGCTTGATTGGCCTTGTCCATGTATCCCAGTATCATGGACACCAAGATGTTCCTTTAAGAAATTAGAGGGTCAATCTTACGGATGAGATGATACCCTCATACTTGAGAATCAATAGTTATAGAGTTCCAATCATGAATCTCTGATAGAGTCACTTACAGGTACGTTGGTTTACCACGCTTGGCTAATCCATTTCAAATGATTAACTTTTGAGTTCGTTATATGGTGGCGTTCACCTGACATCATACGGTTGTGAAGTACCGAACGAGTGAAGCGGGGTGATTCCGACCAGCCGTCACCCACCCCATGAGTGGTTGATTTGACGTATTGAAACATGTGACATCAGGGCTTTGGCGAAAGTGGTTTTAGGCAAACTGTCTTTCGCTCCGATGTATCTCTGGAGGCGTCATGCATCCATTTTAAAAACCACAATGGTTTTCCCCGGTCCGCCCTTACATGGTTAAGTCCCGTGCAAGTTCACCGCTCGGTATGGGCCCCAACCGTTGATCTGGGCCGTTTTATAATGGACAGTCTGTCGAGTTATACCTTTTGCGCCTCCGCTATATTTGTCCATACACCGCCAAATATGTCTTGGTCCTCTAAATTATCAATTCTCCAAACTATCACGCGACGATGTATCTCTTGCTAGATTTCCAAGACTTGGATCCTGTCTGAAAATTGTTATGGTGATAACAGATGACACTGTCACCTCTGGTCACCAAGCCAGGACAATGGCCCTCAATTATTCCCTTGTAGCACAAAAGCAAAGATCAAAAGAAAGAAATCTAAGAATAATGGCAATAAATGGGCTAGGAAACAATTGCATTCATGACAAGGTGCAACTCACCCTCCACAAAGGCGCCCACAAGTAAGACTCTACATTTCCCTGTTATCACATGCACCCCATGCCCAAAGGTTTACCCCATGCCACCTCACACACTTGCATGACTTGGATTAGACTCCACTTGGGAAACGTCCTAGACTTGAGGGGGATTAGCCCAATAGGACACCCTGAGACCTTCTCCAAACCTAAACTTATCAAATTGCATAACGTCTTTGAGCATTTGTTTGGGGTTAGGGGGGTTCGATGCACATGTTCGATTGCTTTAATTATTAGATGTGATTTACTTGCTATGATACTTGTGACTCATGGACCCTTGGAGGGTATACTTGTTGTCTTTGCAGGACTTTGCTCGATGGACAGGTATTCATGAGGAGATGATCAGTTCGAACCTTCATGAGGGCCTAAAGTCCATGGATGGATGCAAAGAGCCCATGCTTGGGACAAGATAATGATGACCAACTTGCACATTGAAGAAGGAAGTCGTTGCCTTTGGAGGCACTTTAGCAGGCCTAGATGGACTAGTTCCACCTCTCTTCACTTGGACGATGGCCTTGGAAGGCCTAGAGACCACCCACCTAGCCCATGACGTCATCATTCGGGGGCTAGGGTTTCATGGAGGTGATGTTCTAGTAAAAGAAGGGTGTTTGGCACAACGTTTGGCAGTGTATGGTGTGATTAGGCCTTGAAGGGGCCAATGTTCCACTTTTCAGGGCTAGACGCCCCCCATTGGAGCTCAACGTCACCCTAGAAAGGGCATGACATCACCCTACTAGGGTTTATTCATGTAATTTTGTTTAATTTTATAAATTAGGGAAAATTGATCAGGTCGGCCTTGTAATTTTGAACTAAAATTAATTTTAGAGTAAATTTTGGATAAATAAACATAAAATGACATTCATTTTCAAAATAACTCATCACACACAAGTGGTGGACTGAAATTTTCGCCCTCTTTAAGGGTTATTAGCTGAAATAACTAGTGCATGTCTCTTGGGGAAGTTTTATGGTGGTATATCTTGGCATTTTTCATGGTGGAATGGTCTTCAACTAGGGTTTGACTTGATTATTCTTGGTGAAGTAAGTAGAAAATCTGCATTTTATTCATGTAATGAACGCTTGTGGTAAAATTTGTTTGTTTCATGTCAAAGATTATGAAATTGTTTGTTTAAACGCTAGGGGAGAAACATAAGTGCTTATTTTTCCCTATAAGATTTCTACTAGTTTGAATTTTCCAATTATGCATTGTTTTGGAAGTGATTACTAGAGCCCTAAAGTGCTAGCTCTCTAGTAACTTCACTCTAATTACCAATTATTTTTCAAAAGCCTAAGGAAGGAATGTACGCTAGGGCCTAGAAGTGCTTATTCTCTAGCAAAACCTCTCTTGAAGACTTAGATGCTTGAGGCCTTGAAGTGTCAACACCTCTTGCATCTACCTCTTTTCTTAGACAAACATTATCATTGTTTTATTTCCCAAGTGATATTGTTGTTGTTATTGACTCCATAAGCCCCTAAAGGCACCGATCCTATGCTCTTGTGGATGAATGAGATCAAAACAAACTTTCAAACTCTCTTCCTTGAAGCTCTTACTAACAAACACTAACACTAATCTAGTTTAGAAACACTAACAACCACACTGTTGTTTTCATACTCACTGCTACAACTGTCATTTGCAACTTATATCAGCCTATTAAATATCTAAAACTAACCCAGAAAATTGTACAAGGCAAACTACAATCAAATTTGAATTTAGTGTGCATTAAAGTGCCTTTTAAAGTACTTTTTCTGAAGGTTTTGTTGGTACTGTTGGTACTGTTAATTTGTTGTTGTTCATTTGGCTGAAATAGTCCTCTACTGATTGATGTATACCTAGATCTTGCATGAGACAAAGTGTTATCATTTTGAGGCCTGAAATACCTTGTTATATTGTCTACTTAAGTGCATTTCTGGAAGTTATAACAACTGTTATCATTGATTATTTCTGCCACTTATTTATCATTTACTTCATACATTGATTGGCAACAGTCTTTTTATAAACTCGAAGTCTTGTTGAAACATTCATTATCATTTGTTGTTTCACTAACATTTGTTGTTGTATTGGTAAGGGGCAGGTACACTTTATCCTTTTACTTCATCCTTCAAGACTTAAACTTGACTTGAGTGACCTAGAGAGAGGGGTGGTTTACTTCTCATTTATTTACCTTCATCAACCCACTAAGTCTAGGGACGTCTCCCTTGGAGTAGAGTCATCTTCCTCCTAAATAGAAAAGGGTATCATGTTGGGGTGACAATGACATGATTACCCTCGTGTTACGCCAATCTTGGCCTACTTGCCTTTAGGCTTTGGGCAATTATAGATTGTGCGATAACAAGACCCTCATTTATTTGTAGTGTTAGTTCTATCTTTGAGGAGGGCGCACTTGAGGAAGAGGGTGCTTACTTAGCAGGCACTAGCTACACTTGGAGGATTGCATATCTATCAGATTCATCTTGGAGGTGGCACACAACAACTTGTTTGTGTGCAAGGGTTTCTTCATATGATGTCAGAGGATCAAGGGCACATTATTTCAGTGAATAGAGCAACAAGGGAAGAGGACGCACTAAGCTTGGGCACATTTCTCTTCTTGGAACTCCAAAGCATCTCGAGAGGAGTTGTTATTGTATTAGGTTCCATTATATTTGTATACTTGTTGTATCTCATGCTTTATACATCACTTATATATATCTTCATTCTAAACTAGTTTTCCTCGGGGGCGAGGGGGTGGGTTTATCCAGGATCATGTTGACCAAAAATACTTGTGTCCAAATTTCATGCATGCTTAGTTGTTAAATCAGTTGTGAGAGTTGTAAAGATCTAGAGAAGTGTTATTTGTTTTGAGTATATCGCATGTGCTAACCACCGGTTATGAAAACACCTGCAAGGGCACCTCAAATGAGCACTTAACCATCAAAATTATGAGCAGAAAAGTACCTGACTGTTTGTTGTCCTAAAACAACAACAAAGGAAAGTTTTGGAGACTAAACTTAAAGCCCAACAAGAGGTCAATGACAGACCTGTTGGGAAGCTTCATAGGACCTCAGTTTTCTACATGGTATCAGAGCCTTGGTGGCTAAGTTTGACTGATTTATAGAGCATTCAATGGGCAATTTTGTGGGACTGTTTTGGACATTTGTGGACAGTCTCTTTTCACAC
>SNQJ01S0016497.1:27145-56378 GCA_010110895.2 Picea sitchensis
TGACCGGTTCTTGGTAAACTTGTAGCTGCGGCAATGACATCTTCATATACTCTAATTTCCATGGACCCGACGCGAGCTTTATTGCCATCGAAAGTCTTGGCAAAGGCTTCTATTGTAGCCTCGTGGCAACCAACTTGCAACTTTTCAACGAATTCAATACACCCTGCATTAGAAAAATGTTTCTGGACTTCGGGATGTGTTTGTAAAAAGGACAGGTTATCCAGCTCTCTCTTGAGTAGAGCACCACTGCGTTTTCTCACCATTCTGTAGCACAAAAATCTCGACAATTTGTAACCCCTGCAACTGCCAGTCGAGCCGAGGTTCTGCGTTGTTGAAAGCAGTTCGGGCTTCGGCTCTGTTTTGAAACAAATTAAACTTCAACAGACTTCCAAGAACGATTTGTGATATGGAAACCACTATTCGATTTGATGTTGTTAGGCCGGCGGTACCTCCTCTGTACCTGCACCACTGAACTCGAACTTGCCATCCCGGATGCCATGAGTGTTGAGCGTGAGTTTCTGAGTTGAATTCACATCACAATCCTATTGAGTTTCCATCATTACCCACTCTCATCAGCGCATGATTTGGATTTGCCTGGCGTGGGATGATCATATCATCATTACCTTCAGATGTGGATATCACGCACGTGATTCCCGCTTTCTTCAACAACGGCCCGTAGAAAACGCCTCTGTCAGCTGTTCATACTTGCCACTTATGCCAGCGCGTGACCCCGTGGAAAACCCCTGTTAGCTGCGGAAAGTATGCACTTTCAACAGCGCACCACTTTGTAAAAATCACTCCTTAGCTACGGAAAGCATGCACTTTCAACAGCGGGCGACCCGCGAAACTGATTCTTGCACATTTTGAAATTCGCCACTTTCAACAGCGCAAAGACTTATGAAAAGTGATCCTTAGCTGCGGAAAGTCGCCACTTTCCACATCGTACACTCAACTTTTGGACACACATTAGCTGAGGAAAGTGAAAAATGAAAATTTTGAAAAGAAGACTTTATGGGTCAAATTATTTTCTAAGACAAAACCAAAACCTAAATTTTTGCAACTATAAAAACTCAAAAATAACTTGAGGACACTACCGATAGCCATGCTATCCACTACAAAATTCAACCAAAAGGACGGTTTCATTTTGGGAGTTAACACTCTCGAACTAGGTAATCGTTAACCTACAGTTCGAGCCACGGCGGGAGTGCTAGTAGGCTGTGGCAGGGCTGTTGTCCACCCCTCTCCCTCAACCTCTTTGGAAATCGTGTGTGGCCCCTTTACTCCATATGTGAGTCTGGTCAGCAAGCTATCGTCAGTCTGCATCATCAACCATCGTGTCAGAACAAGTCAACAACATATCATCAAATCATTAAAATATCATGGTAAATAAATCAACCCAAATAGCACACTCCCTGACTCAATCCGGAGTCCAAGGGGTTTCGTCGATGCCTCTGCATCCTCAAGGTCCAAAACCCTGCACACTCAATAAAACTGAGTCAATATCACCTGTCTACATCAAGTAGTAAAACATCATGTCGTCCATCATAATGCATCATAATCAAGTATAAATGTATTAACATCAGAAAATTCCAGATCACTTGCGAGCAAGTGTCCTCAAATAATAAGTTTTCTCAGTGCGCCAGAGCAGGATGTTACAGAACTTACTTCAGACCCGAGGCATGTACTTAAACAAGTCGTCCCCCAATTTCAACCTAGAAAACAACATCCCTTTTGTGGTTCCATTCTAGGTGAGGCTCCCCCATCTTCCTCTGCATTGTTGGAATGATGAAACCCTAAAATGCATAGGCGATACTCTTGGGCGGTATATAGACAAAGCTTATCCAAAACAAGTGTTGCATGGCAGGGTAGTCCCTGTCGGGTTGAATTGGGGATAAATGCAGATGGACGAGGAAAAAGTAGCGAGGGCGGATGGAAATTGCAAAACAGATGTGGCAAGCAGCATGAAGCACAGGTGGCAACCATGCAAGAAATGACATGTGTCATCTAGAGTCCAATTTATTTTTTGAAACTATATAATCCATCTTACTATGTTCGAAATTTATGTTCTTTCCAGTAGTCCTACTTTGGATGTTTTATGTGTTCAATGTTTTATCTGTTCAGTGTATATTTTGAAATGGTTAGAGTTAACTAAAATTTCCATAGAGATGTATGTATATGATAGCAGCAGAAAAAGATAATTCAAATTAAATAAACACAATTTTTTCACATTCAGCATAGTTGAAGATAAAAATTTAGGAGCATATAAATATAAAAGGATATAAAAAATAGTGTTATTTGGAATATATCAAAAAATAAAAGTGTGTTACATAGTCCTGGGAATTTAAATGTGTTTTTCATATACACTGGCATTGGGGCTTCCGCGGACCCAGCAGAAAAAGATATGCATGAGAAAAAGACAATTCAAATAAAATAAACACAATGTCTTGACATTCAGCATAGTTGAAGATAAAAATTTAGGAGCACATAAATATAAAAGGAATATATCAAAAATAAATACAGTTTTTGGACATTCAGCATAGTTGAAGATAAATATTTAGGAGCATATAAATATAAAAGGAGATAAAAAAAATAGTGTTATTTGGAATATATCAAAGATAAAAATTTAGGAGCACATAAATATAAAAGCAGACAAAAAATAGTTTTATTTGGAATATATCAAAAATAAATACAATTTTTTGACATTCAGCATAGTTGAAGATAAATATTTAGGAGCATATAAATATAAAAGGAGATAAAAAATAATGTTATTTGGAATATATCAAAAAATAAAAGTGTGTTACATATTCCTAGGAATTTAAATGCGCTCGTCATATACATTGGCATTGGGGCTTCCGCGGACCCAGCAGAAAAAGATATGCATGAGAAAAAGACAATTCAAATAAATAAACACAATGTCTTGACATTCAGCATAGTTGAAGATAAAAATTTAGGAGCACATAAATATAAGAGACAAAAAATAGTTTTATTTGGAATATATCAAGAAATAATAGTTTGTTACATATTCCTGGAAATTTAAATGTGTTTATCATATAGACTGGGATTGGGGCTCTCGTGGACCATAAAAGAAATATGTACAAGAAATAGGATTATGGAAAGAAGAAGTGGGCGACGGTAGACTGTAATACCTAAAAAGAAGAAATGGGAAGGTATCAGTCTTTGGCTAGAGATTTA
Source organism: Picea sitchensis (assembly GCA_010110895.2). NCBI lineage: Eukaryota > Viridiplantae > Streptophyta > Pinopsida > Pinales > Pinaceae > Picea > Picea sitchensis. The sequence goes on from SNQJ01S0016497.1 coordinate 30,338, forward strand.
TATTGAGAAAAGGTGGAATAACTGGATTAATAAACAAAGAAGGATGTCATTAGTATAGACTTACAGCGATGGTACATATAAGTATTTTTTCTATTTGCTTGTTGATGCCTTTTTCTGTTGTCTTTCATTGGCGACCCGCTTCAAGTCTGTTTCGACGAATTCTTCAATGTAGCTTCTCAAAGGGGCGACGTTGATGTGATTCCAGATTTTTATGCTGAAAAGTTCATTTTCTATTTCGCTTAGATCAATAGAAATATTACTCAGATCCTTATCAATGTCTCGATTCTGTACCGAATAGTCGACTATCCAGTTGTCCACGTGATCTTCACCATATTCAAGAATCCTGTAAAAAAATTCTAAAGACAAGGCCTTAAAATTATCAACTTGTTTATCAAAATCTTGCTTGGTTAATGTCAACGAGTTGGCGATTAAGTTGGGGTCCTGGAATTCGTTGGTCCTTCCGGCTAAGTCTATTTTGGTTAGTTTTGTGAATAATGTTTCTTTCTTTGATATTGCTTGCTCACATGATTGGACAATGAGATACAGGTTATTCACCTTCTCTTTACAGCATGCTTCTAATTGAGTGATCCGGATTTTGGAGGGAAGATCATGTTGTCTTCTTATCGTGTCTGGCATGTTGTTGACATGAAAGGAAAAAGGGATGATCGTGTCCAAATAGAAAGTTTCTTCATTTTTTAAATCTGTCTGCAGAAGTTCGAGCAAGTTATGTACCCTCCTTCCCAAAGAATCCATAGTTTGTGATGTTTCCCAGACCTTAGCAATCAGTTCCATTATTTTCTTGATATTTTTCTTCACATATCCTCTACACAATGCAAGGAAGTTGGAGGATCCTTTTAACTTTTCTATAGGGGTGGCAGGCATGGCTATTTCCAAATGACTGGCAAGCAATGGCATAGGAATCAAAGCTTCCTCTAATTCCTTGATCTGGTCCTTTAGTCTGGCATTCTCGGCCTCAATGAGTCCAATGGAATCATCAAGAGCATCTCTAGTTTCTCTGTGAAGTCCAGAGATTTGGGACGAACGTATGTTGGCAAGGTCAACTTCTGAACAATATTTTCCTTTCTTATTTTTTACATCTCTCTTTTCAATAAATAATTTTTTAGATTTGTTTTCAAAAACAGCACTCTGGAATACGAAGGATTCATCTTCGCCAAAAAATTTGATATCAACTATGTCCATTAGGTAGCTATGTTGAATCATGTCTCCCGACTGATCAAGGTTGTAGAATATGTTATCCATATCAGTGTCAAGTTCCATTTTCTCACTCTCAATTTCGGGCTCTTTCGTCTCCCCTGCAATTTTTTTTCTCTTCTTCTGCATGGGAAGCTTGTGAGAACTATAAATTTTAGGATGAACCTCCTCCATTTGAAGAACTTTGGGTTGATTTGTTACTGTAGTAGGCCGTTGGAGAGATGTTTTGTTACTGTGGTAGTTCTGGTCCTCACGCCCGAAGATGTTCATTGTATCTCCACAGAGCTGTTGTCGAGATGGTGCCCTTAGTTTATGAAAACATTAGTTTGCTCCAAACACTGCTTGAAATGAACAAATGGAGGGGATAATATAACCCCCAGAAATGTTGGTTCAATGCGTGTGAATGGAAAATCTCCTCGAGCTCTTCGCTCATTAATTACAATCTCTATGTCTGTTGTATGATGAGATGTTAGAAGTAGAGCCTAATTATTGCATACTTAGAAGAGCAAAGGTGGCAGTTACGACGAAGAACATTTAAGGATTGGAGGTTTCGTGAATGAACCAAGTCAATGACGTGCGAATGACATTCCATGGTATTTGAAATTAACACTCGGAATGGATAACAAAACCCTCCAAAAATATTGGTTTAATGCATATTAATGGCAGATCTTCTCGAGCCTTTCGCCCATCAATGACAATTTATATTGTTCCTGCATGATGAGTTGTTAGCATTAAAGATTACTAATTGCATACTTAGAAACAAGACATTATATATATATATATATATATATATTTCTATTATAAACAGGTGCAAAGGTGATGGAGGCGGGGAAGAGCAAGAAAGGAATGGCCAAGTATGAAAAGTGGTCGGATGGGTTTCAAAATAGGTTTAAAGGAGATAATGAGGAGAGGTGAGTGTACAACAATGAAATTGCATGAATCGGATTTTTTTACTGTAAAACGCGTAAAACCGAAGAGGGCATGATGATGCAGTTCATCGGACGGTTTGTATATTTGTGGAATTGCAGGACCTAAAGATTTAATTTAGTTTTTTTTATTATAAATAAGACTCTTTTATTATAAACAAGTGAAAATAAGGAATGGCCAAATATGAAAAGTGGTCGCACAGTTTTCAAAATACAGAGAATTCTCAGTAGAGGTGGGGGTGAACGGCCAGATTACATGTCTCGGAAATTTTAACTGCAAAGTGCGTAAAAGGGAAGAGTGCAAGCAAGGAATGGAAAAGCATGAAAAGCAGTCAAATGGGTTTCAAAATAGGGTTAAAGGGTATTGCAAGTAGAGGTGAAGGCCGACGTTCAAATTGTATGTATCGGAATTTTTTACTGCAAAATGCGTTAAAGGGGAGATTGTATGGTGGGGCGGCCCAGCAGTCGGTTTGTATATTTTTGGAATTGTGGGTGTTGTTTGCATGTCACAGAAAAATGGAAGGGAAATCTTTAGTCTGCCTGTCCAGGAACTGGCAATGGAAAAAGTGGCCAAGTATGGAATAGGGAAACGGTCGGTCGGACTTGGTTGGAAAGAAGTGCGAAGGTGGCAGGCACAGGAAACAATGATTAGGAATTGGATATTTCATGAACCCGCCAACCCGACAATCCACGAAAGAACAAATGGAGAAGTATGGAAAGCGAATGGACGGGCTTCAAAAATGGGGTGACAATAGTTTCACAAGAGACATGAGGACCTGACGGTCAAACTGTAGCTCTCGAAACTTTTGAGCGCAAACTGTGTAATGGGGAAGAGGGTATGATGTGACAGTCTGATTGTAGATTTGTATATCGCGGAAGTGTGGGTGCTCTTTGGAGGTGACGGAACAATGGAAGTGCACACTAGAGCCCACCTCCTCAGGAATCTGCAATCGAAAATGTGGCTAGGTATGGAATGCGGAAGCGGACAATCGGAGTCTCGGTGTTGTTTGCAGACAGCGGAACAATGGAAACGCAATATTGAACCCTCCTATTCGGTAACTCGCCTATTCGAAAAACTGCGAGCCTAAAAGTTTGTACAATATGAAACGGAGAAGCGGTCAGTCGAGTTGGTGATATAAAAGTAAGTGAAATCTAAAGACGTGAATCTTAAAAATGAGTAATACATACTAAATATGTACTTCTATAAAGTATGGACATGAGATTCTATAGAGCATGTACACTTTTTGGATCACAGGTTCTCGGGATGGCGAGCTCAAAATTGGGCCTCGATTGTTCTGTGCCCTACAAATAGCACCCAGAATTATGCGATATACAAATTGACAAGCGGACTTGCGGGTTGGTTGGCTCAACATTGCACTTCTATTGTTCTGTGTCCTTCAAACAACACTCGGAGTTCCACGATATACAAATTGACAGACGGACTCTAGGGCTGGTGGGCTCAAGATTGCAATTGTTTACGGATGGTGATCCCTATCAACTATCTAACATTATCTAAAAACATTATTTTCAATACTAAATTATTAATATTAAATATTGATATTGTACAATTTAATTAGACAAAAAAAATTGTACAATATGAAACAGGGAAGCGGTCAGTCGGGTTGGTGATATAAAAGTAAGTGAAATCTGAAGACGTGAATCCGTCAACTTCCGCACCTAAATTTTTTTCGAAAAACAAGTAATACATACTAAATATGTACCTTTATAAAGTATGGACATGAGATTTTATAGAGCATGTACGGATCCCACATTCCATACTTAACCACTTTTTGGATCGCGGATTATCGGGCTGGTGGGCTAAAAAATGGGCCTCTATTGATCTGTGTCCTAAAAATAGCACCCAGAATTCCGCGATATACAAATTGTTAGGTGGACTTGCGGGTTGGCTGGCTCAACAGTGCACTTCTATTTTTATGTGTCCTCCAAACAACACTTGGAGTTCTGTGATATACAAATTGACAGACAGACTCCAGGGCTGGCGGGCTCAAGATTGCGATTGTTTACGGACGGTGATCCTTATCAACAATCTAACATTATCTAAAAACATCATTTTCAATACTAAATTATTAATATTAAATATTGATACTGTACAATTTAATTACATAAAATTATTAAAGGATTTTAAATATGGGTGTAAGTGTGTTCTTGATACATTCTTCCATGACTGTAACATATTAACTTAAATATTAAACTATCTAACATCATCTAAAAACATTATTTTCAATACTAAATTATTAATATTAAATATTGATATTGTACAATTTAATTAGACAAAAAAGTTTGTACAATACGAAACGGGGAAGCGGTCGATCGGGCTGGTGATATAAAAGTAAGTGGAATCTGAAGACGTGAATCCGCCAACTTCCGCACCTAGAATTTTTTGAAAAACGAGTAATACATACTAAATATGTACCTTTATAATGTATGGACATGAGATTTTATAGAGCATGTACGGATCTCGCATTCTATACTTAGCCACTTTTTGGATTGCGGATTCTCGCGCTGACGGGCTAAAAAATGGGCTTCTATTGCTCTGTGTCCTACAAATAGCACCCAGATTTCCGTGATATACAAATTGACAGGCGGACTTGCAGTTGGTTGGCTCAACATTGCACTTCTATTATTATGTGTCCTCCAAACAGCACTCGGAGTTCCGCAATATACAAATTGACAGATGGACTCCAGGGTTGGCTGGCTCAAGATTGTGATTGTTTACGGATGGTGATCCTTATCAACTATCTAACATTATCTAAAAACATCATTTTCAATACTAAATTATTAATATTAACTATTGATATTGTACAATTTAATTACTTAAAATTATTAAAGGATTTTAAATATGGGTGTAAGTGTGTTCTTGATACATTCTTCCATGACTGTAACATATTAACGTAAGTATTAAACTTCTTCATTATGGGTTGTTCGCATTAAATCTTAATAATTGCATGTCTAGAAACAAGAACAACGATTTTTCTACAACATTGTAATTTGGTATTGTATCATGTTCTATTTGCATTGCGAATAGAATTGAACGTTGGTTTGAAACTGTGTGCAATCCATTTGTTGTTTGCATAAAAGCCTGGTGGATCGACACAGTACATTGTCATATAATTTTTAGATGCTCCATCTTAGAACAAATTACCTAAGCAAATACAATATCGAAGAACTACGAGACTACCGAACCATGCCAATGAGAAGAGGCGTTAAATCCAGAAAAGAAGCAACAACAAAGACTCCGAGGCAAATTATTTTAATAGCAAATCCATTTAAAAAAAAAACGTTGAGTAGTGTACATCTATCCTTAGAAATTGGACCCATTTCTTTGGGCCAAAACACTGAATGTATTTGCCACAAACACGGGCAAAGGATCTATAATATGCAGGAGCCATCGAGATGCTCTTCAGCATGCATACAAAATTGATTACCATGCCTCTTTTTTTTAAGAAATCCTTGCAGTTTTCTCCTCGATGGATCATCCTGTGGTAAAATTGATAGTTCTCATAAGCTTCCCATGAGGAATAAGACGAAAAATGTTGTAGGGAAAATGGAATAGCCCTTAACTGAAACTTAGGACACACTAAGAAACTGCCTCTCCAAAGTCGAAAAACTTCAGGGACACAGGTTGCACGTGCAATTCCAGAGGCCCAAATTAGTTCATTTTGGGTGGAAGGAGATGACTAGTAGAAATATGGCTTGCACCAGTGGGAGTTCTAGTCCTCATTCTTGAAGATGTTGATTGTATATCCAGAGAATGGGACAGCAATCCCGCAATTGAATTTTTTTTGGCTTGAAATATATCTCTGGGAACATCAACATTTCATTTCCTTACAGTAAAAGTCTTCTGCCCAGAACGGACTAATTTGGACCTCTGGAATTCCTACTTTCGATCTTCAAAGGGGCTATTGCGTTCAGCGTCAGTTTCTTTTCTGAAACTCCTCCTTTTGGTGTTGCCAGGACCGCCATCACTGAGCTGAGAAGTTCTGCCCGTTATGATTGATTTCAATTTGGGCACAGAAGCGGGAACAGTCTCTGGATTGCCATCATCCATTGTCATATCATCACCCATCAGTTCATCTTCTTCCGGCTCAAAGTCCAATCCATCAATGGAACTGGATAGGTTCTCTGAGCAGGCAGGGTTGTCGTGGAATTCTTTGGCTTGAAATATATCTCTCGGTGTAACAAGGGACCATCTCCTTTTTTTCTCTTGAGCAGAGAGAGATGAGTAGTAAGAATATGCCCTGGAATAATGGAACCTCTGGCCATCATGCCCAAATGTGTTTACTGTATCTGGACAGAACTGCTGCCACAAGTTAACAAGAATTTCCATTTTCTCCAGACGATGTTTGTAATGAAATATGGGAGGGATAATATAACCCTCCGCAAATCATGGTTTAATGTGTATCAATGGAATATCTCCTCGAGCCTTTCATTGATCAATGGCAATCTTTAGGGTTTGTGCATAATGAGTTGTTACCATTAAAGCTCACTAATTGCATATTTAGAAAAAAGTGTGAAGGTGGCGGTGACGGCGAAGAGCGATTAAGAATTAGAGATTTCTTAAAGGTGTCAACCGGTCGACGCACGAAAGAGATTGCATCATGTTTGAAATGAATACTTGGAAAGGTTAACACTCTTCTCCGCAAATCTTGGTTTAATTCTTAGTAATGAAAAATATACTCCAGCCTTTCGAACATTAATGACAATCTTAACGGTTCCTGCAGAATGAACTACTAGCACTAAATATTAATAATTGCATATCTAGAAATAATTACAAAGGTAGCATTGATGGCGAAGAGTGACCAAGCATTGTACATTCCATCCACCCGCCAACCCGCGAAACAGATTCCAAGAAATGCCCAAGTATGGAAAGCGGTCGAGTGGGTTACAAAAAAAAAGGGTCAAAAGATATACCCAAGAGACGTGAGGGGCCGATGGTCATATTGCATCTGTGACAGATATCGGTTGTCAATTTGTATATCACGGAATTTCGGGTGTTGTTTGTGCGTAGGGGAACAGTGAAAGCACATTGTCGAGAGGGAAATTTGTATATTGTTGAAATTCTGGTGTTGTATATAAAAGCATGAGACATTCGGAAAAAGGACCAAGTAAACAAAAGAGAAAGCATACGAGATGAAGGGGAATTTTTTTGCTACTTTGTAAATCGCAGAAGTCCAGGTGCTATTTGCAGGCGGGTGAACAATGAAAACGCGATGTTGATCCCGCCTATGCGAGAATCCGCGATTTAAAATGTTTGTTCAATATGGAACGGGGAAGAGATCAGTCGGGCTGGTGATATAAAAGTAACAATGGAAATCTGAAGACGTGGATACGCCAAATCCCGCACCTAGACATTTTCCGAAAAACGAGTAAGTAAAGAAAGGGAAAGCAGAGGGAAAAAAAGAAAGCGGATGGCAATTTTCGGAAGTCAAAATTGTTGTAAGAAATCACCATTGATCTTCTTAATAGTAACTATAGAGTGCATTAAACATGTTAACAAGTTCTTCAATTAAGGAATAGATACAGCGAGCGATGTTTATATTTTCTAGGATCTGTTTGTATAAGAGAAGCGTCGAAAAGTTACAAGAAAATCATTTTTTGGATTTTTAAGTAAAGTTTTTGTACTGTTAGCTTCACCGCAAGTATAACAACGACGAATTTTAATTTTAATTTCCTCTCATTCATATGATTGTTCCATTAGACTTTGCATAGTATATATTCTTTTATTTCAATTTGTTTGTCAATTTGTAGATCACGGAAGTCAGGGTGTTGTTTGCAGGCGGCGGAACAATGGAAATGCAATATTGAACCCGACTATCCAGTAACTCGCCTATTCGGAAAATTGTGAGCCAAAAATTTTGTACAATATGAAACAGGGAAGCGATCGGTCGGGTTGGTGATATAAAAGTAAGTGAAATCTGAAGACGTGAATCCGCCAACTTCCGTACCTTGAAATTTTCTGAAAAAACGAGTAATACATACTAAATATGTACTTCTATAAAGTATGGACATGATATTTTATAGAGCATGTACGAATCTCGCATTCCATACTTAGCCACTTTTTGGATCGAGGGTTCTTGGACTGGCGGGCTTAAAATTGGGCCTCTATTGTTTCGTTCCCTACAAATAGCACCCAGAATTCCGCGATATACAAATTGACAAGAGGACTTGAGGGCTGGTTGGCTCAATATTGTACTTCTATTGTTCTGTGTCCTCCAAACAGCACTCGGAGTTCCGTGATATACAAATTGACAGACGGACTCCAGGGCTGGCGGGCTCAAGATTGTGATTGTTTACGGATGGTGATCCCTATCAACTATCTAACATTATCTAATAACATTATTTCCAATACTAAATTATTAATATTAAATATTGATATTGTACAATTTAATTAGACAAAAAAAATTGTACGATATGAAACAGGGAAGCGGTCGGTCGGGTTGGTGATATAAAAGTAAGTGAAATCTGAAGACGTGAATCCGCCAACTTTCGCACCTAGAAATTTTACGAAAAACGAATAATACATACTAAATATGTACTTTTATAAAGTATGGACATGAGATTCTATAGAGCATGTAAAGATCCTGCATTTCATACTTACCCACTTTTTGGATCGTGGGTTCTCAGGCTGGCGGGCTCAAAATTGGGTCTCTATTGTTCTGTGTCCTACAAATAGCACCTAGAGTTCCGCGATATACAAATTGACAAGCGGACTTGCGGACTAGCTGGCTCAACATTCCACATCTATTTTTATGTGTCCTCCAAACAACACTCAGAATTCCGTGATATACAAATTGACACACGGACTCCAGGACTAGCGGGCTCAAGATTGAATATCTCTTTCAAAATAATAATGTAAATTGGAAAAGTCATCCATTAATTCATATTGATACCTTTTAATTCACTTACTTCTTATACCAGGTTAGGTTATGATTGACATCAAGTATATTTTGAATAGACTTGTCTTATTAACCAATTATCGATGTACAGAATCATAATCAAGATTCAAATGTTAATACATACAAATGAGTTGGATATTAGCAGATTGTTGATGTGTAAGATCAAATCAAGCTTCAAATGCTAATAAACTCCAATGAGTTGGACAATATCATTGTGAAGTACTAAAACGTCGTCACAAAGTTGGATAATAAAGTTTTAAAATGTTTTGACCTTATCATGAAGTTCACAAAGTTGGATAATAGAGCTTTTAAATGTTTTGCCCTGATTATGAAGTTACATATTTGATAACAGAGTTTTAAAATGATTTGACCTATATGTAATAAATATTACATATTACATGTAATATGTATCACATATTACACGTAATATGTAATACATATTACATGTAATATGTATTATTCGGAAACTCGCGATCCAAAACGTTTGTACAATATGAAATGGGGAAGTGGTCGGTCGGACTGGTGATATAAAAGTAAGTGGAAATCTGAACATGTGTATATGCCAACTTCTGCACCTAGAAATTTTTCGAGAAACGAGTAATACATACTAAATATGTACTTTTATAAAGTATGGACATGAGATTTTATAGAGCATGTAGGAATCCATCATTCCATACTTAGTCACTTTTTGGATTGCGGGTTCTCGGGCTGGCAAGCTCAAAATTTGGTCTCTATTGTTTCGTGTCCTACAAATAGCACCCAAAGTTCCGCAATATACAAATTGACAGGTGGACTTGTGGGTTGGTTGGCTCAACATTTCACTTCTATTGTTCTGTGTCCTCCAAACAGCACTCGGAGTTCCGCAATACACAAATTGACAGACGGACTCCAGGACTGGCGGGCTCAATATTGCGATTGTTTACATGTATAACATATAACATATATATTATATATGTAACATTATCTAAAAACATTATTTTCAAATACTAAATTATTAATATTAAATATTGATATTGTACAATTTAATTACATAAAATTATCAAAGGATGATAAATCTCTTTTTTTTTTTTAAATGAAGGAAACAAAACAAAGCTTTTTTAAATTCTATCACCACAAGCATAACAACGACCAATTTGAATTTCAAAGTCCTCTTGTTGATATGATAACGCAATTGGACATCGCACAGTATATATTCGTTTATTTCAAATTATTCCAGGAGATTAATTTTACCAAGTTCATCGATCAAGGAAAAGTGCTAAAACAAGTCACATACTATATTTGCGTCACGGCGCCATACAAATTGACAGGCGGACTTCCGGGCTAGCTAGCTAAAAAATTGCAATTCTATTGTTCGTGTCCTCCAAACAACACTTGGAATTCTGCGATATACAAATTGACAGACGAAGCATACAACCAAGAACCAACTAAACTCCAAACATACCACAAGCAAGTTCCCACAAGGTTCCATAGAGCAGCTCGCATCGACCTTTGCATCAAACAATTTGATATAAAAATAAAAGACGTCGTGGCATTGGTTTTCTCTTACATCTGGTATATGTTCCCACGAGAAAATAATTGGGGCCATGGGATATATGGGGTTTGTTGCCATGCTTCCCATTTTTTGACCGAACAATCTTATCTTATGCGCATGCAATCTCAAGTACTCAAGTCCGACGAACATTCAGCTGGGTGTTTAAGAAATATTATAGAGACACATGAGATATTTTCATTTCCTGCCAAAGCTTGATTTTTTTTTTTTCTTGTCTTTTTTTTTTTTTTTTNATTGCATTGTCCTCATTTAAGGGAAATTTGTTGTGTATCTGAAATTTGCGCAACATGTAAACAATGCTTGCCTTTTTCTGTAGGTATGTTTCATAGGACAATTCTGCCAACCTAGGAAGAACATATTGTAACAGAGGCTACCTAATTGTACAATGCACAGTTGTGTTGCCCATGGTTCGGATGGCACCATTGATGCAATGTCCATATATATATGGACATTTTTCACCGCATCGCAGACAATAAATCGTATCATCACTTATCAAAGAGGAAGCAGAAGCAGGAGAGTTTCATTTCGCACATACAGGCTCAAAGGGGGTCGAGTATGCATTTGTTGCAACCAAAACACCTTCAACCTGGAAACACGAGCATAGGAATTAATACATTGAACAATATAATACACAACTGCACCCCCCCCCCTTAAAAAACAAAAAATAAAATAAAACAAGCCGCAGAAATTTGGTGAAGGCTATTTGTATAAGCAAAGTGAGGATGATTATGTGGATGTATACGCACAACAGTTGTAGAGCTAGCTAGTTTCTTCAGATCCTGTACTATGTCTGCTCGCAACTTGGTTACAAATGTTGCTTGGGTTGTGCGAAAGATCATTTCTCTAACATCCCTTTTATTTGTTATATTTTTTAAGAGCATAAGTGGAAACTGCCCTTTATGCAATTGTTGTTCCATTGACGAAAACAAATTTGAATAGGTATCGAACAATTGYAGCTGCAACATGGAACAGTGCAATATTTGTATAACTTACCCGAGATACATGCACATGCAAAAGTAAAAGACAAAACTGGATWTGGAAAGCGGTACCATTGCCTTGTCATTGTCCGACTCTCCATCCTTTATATGGAGAATGTGTTGTGAGCCAAGTTTTCTCGCCAGTGTGACAGTTGTGCCAATGGTTTCGATTGGGTAACTATTGTTTCTCTATGCAAGCTTGCTAATAGTCGCGTCCGGGACAAAACGATATTCTGAACAAACAACGAGAATTTTTTCCACAATACTTGTTTCGTTGAATGAAATAATATGATCACAATCACCACGGTCATATACTGTTTTGGGAAATATATTAAAATTTGTAATGGATATCGCATTACACGGCAATATATTTTCTGCATGTTTCTGGACAAGTTGTGTAGGAATAGTTAGTGTCACTGTCATTGTAGCCTCCTTGTTTGTCATGTTAGCACGCATAATGGATCTAGTTTTGTTTGCCTTGTCCAAGTAGGTGCTATAGATGACCATTATGTCCCCGATGAACACTTGTCCAGTTCGACGGTTGTTCAAGCCCTCTATTGATAATACTTTGGTTGTTACAACTCTAGACCTAGTGACAATTTTTTAACAGGAAAACTAAAGTGAATGGTAGTGTGCTTTTTTTTTTAATTTTTTTTTCACTGGCATAAATCTACATGTAGACGCATAGTTTCAATGAACTATGGAGCCAAAGTTTTACAACCACACCTCTTAGTCTGCAGAACCTGCGCTATGTTCGGCGTCTCGCTTGTACTTGTTGATACTTCTTGTGAACTGCAAACCATGTATTGCAGATGACATCATCATATTCACCATGCCATAGATGAATAAATAGTCGAGGATATTTGTTTGGTAAACATACTAGGAACAAAATGTATGCATCTTTACCTTTGGCCTTTTCAGTCTGCCGATGTCTGGGATGACTAGTTGCTCATGGCCATGTCACTAGTCCAACTTTTTATGATGAAAGCATGTGTAGATGAACATTAAAAGGACTAAACAAGCATATGCATTGTATATTGTCCATAACAGTTATTAATGCCACATGCAGGATGGAAGGAGGTCGAATACGAAATAGGGTGTCAAGGAATATACTCAGGAAACATGAGAACTCGAGCGTCAAATTGTATGCCTCTGATTTTTTGACTGGAAAAATGTGTAAGAGTAAACAGGTTGTGAGGGCGGGGCATGACGGCCCACAATCAACAAAGTGGGTAAGTATGGAACAAGGTAGAAGCATGACCATAATTGTGAAACCGTTAGTCTACCAACTAGCACACCAAGGCATTTTCGGAAAGACCATTAAGCAGAGCAATTAGAAAACAAAAGCGATAATAGAAAATGGAAAAAGTAGAAATGGGGAGGGAAGAAAGGCTCATTGATGTCAAGTCATCGTTTTCTAGTCTAATATTATATGCCCCCACCCAGTTTGTATATTTAATTTACCAGCACAGTTGGTATACATTTTCGAAGATTGTACCACAGAACTCTTCGTTGTTGCACAGAACAATTTATCTTCCTGTCCAACCAACCTGTTTCTTCCAAGGTAGCAACGTCGAATATACAATGGACATGAAGGCAAGTTAGTACGAAGGCAGACATGTAAAAGAAAGAGAAATAGTTCTATTTATTCCAATGTAACAGCAAACAGAATACGATTCACATGAGAATACGTAGTATATACATACAGGTAAACCCAAAAAATTATATTTGAAGGAAGAAAAGAACAAAAAAAAAGGGTGCAAAGTAGCAAAACAAGCACAACAAATATACAGACAGTAAATGAAATACTGAACACTAGAATATGAAATAAGAGTACAGGTATCCACCTATGTAACTCCTCGTCTACATTCCTGCCAAAGAGTCCATCGTCCTCTCCATCCATTTTGTTTGTTTAAATGGAAAAATACAACGGACATGAAGGAGGTCAGTATGCAGGAAGACATGTAAAGAAGATAAATTATTATGTAGGAAGGTACGAAGAGGTCCAACTCCAACTGCAAGACCTCAACTTTGCAAAGTTGAATCAAACAAGAACAAGAAGCATGGAACAAGCATCAACCATTGAACCAGTGATGCTGGTGGAGAACAATTTTGCACAATTTCATTGCAAACAACACCATGAAAAAAATGGAACGAAATTGTATTGCAACACATCTATACAATAAACATTTAAGGCTATCAGACCTATTAGGTAAACACTTAAGAAAGTCAGAACCGTCGAAGTGCGTCGCCCTGTGAAAACATTTAAGAAAGAATGCAGTGTGACAGCCCTGTTTACGTACACAACAATGACAAAGACTCTTGAAGCACGCAAGAATAAGAAAAAATCACACATAGTAATATGCTAGAGAATGTATTCAAAGGAAAAACTTTGGATCTACATACAATAAACTAGGTGAATACATATACAGACAATAAATGAAATACAAAACAACGCAATATGAAATCATGTACCTTTCTATCTCCTCTTCGACCGATGCAGTCAAGACTTCGTCGTTTTCTCCAACTATTATGTTTGTTTGAATGTGGGAACGCACAAAATACAATGAACATGAATAGAAGTTGGTATGCACCGGAGAACAATTAATATGTACATACAGTAAATGAGACTCAATGAATAGAATAAAAGATAGGCATAAACATGAATCTTTGCGCTTCTCCATCCATAGTTGCAAATATGTAATTTTTTCCCTGCCCAAAATATATTACAAGCCACAAAATATTACAGAATTGCATGGTTGTAGCTAAACTCTTTTTGGTTTTATGTGGAAAAGTATCCAGATATGCTTCCACCCATGGAAATACATGTTATTTATCCTCTACACAGACTCATGTGCCCACGATACAAGATTTTGGTTTTCTGTGGCAAACTACCCAGATATGCTTCCAGACATGGAAATATAATTTTGCAATATCTTTGTTGTACATATCATATCTCAAGTACAAGACAAATTGTATCGTGGGCACACCAATGTGTGTAGAGGATAAAGAATATGTATTTTCATATGGGCACATTTCACCATACATGGTTTATAAGTGCAGCTTGCATATGTTTTTGTTTTAACAAAAAAACAGTGGATATTGCAATTTCACATGTATTTCTCGAACTATTTTTTCATGCAACTATTTTCTATCATGTCAACACTCAAGCACCAACAAAATCTCACAGCAAAACAGATATCGACCTTGCCAGACAGAAAAAATAACACAACCGCATGTCCACTCATGGGTGCAGGGGCTTAACACTGTAAAGCGCCCAAAAAAATAATAATAATACAGAAAAAAACATCTTCAATTGTCGGCGCAGGACCCCAACCCTGCAAAGCCGAAGCAAACAAAAGAAAACAGGAAGCATCAAACCAGCGAGAAAGCACGAACAAGTCCAACTGCAGCCCCAGGGCCCCAAATCGTAAACTTGAGTCAAACAAACACAACCAGCAACTGACAAACCAACGAACCAACGAACAAGCAACAACCACTGAACCAGTAAACAACGTATGTATATCCAACGATTACAAAATTGCATCCAAAGCATAGAAGGAACCAGAAACATATGACGAGCATGCCAGTAGAAATAAGCAAACATTCTTACTTGCAAACTGCAAACACTGAACAGCAAAGAAGGAATAGAAAATGAAACTATGGCATGGAAACTTACTCTGAAATAATGAAAGGCAGAAGCCCAGGTCGAATTGTGAACCAAACAACAACAACAAGCAGCAACCGACGAACCAGCGAAGAAGAAGCACTCACCGAACCAGTAAACAATGTATGTAGCTTCAACGATGATGAAATTGCATTGCAAGGGTAGAAGAAGGATGAAACAAACAATGCCTATTCAACTGGTGGTGGACAACAATATTGTCCAAAATCACTGCAACATTGTATGGAAAATTTCGAGGAAAAATGTACTCTGAGAAGCATATTTAAATAAACATTTAAGGTTGTCGAGCTATCTAAGGCCCTTGCGGTATGCAAACATTTAAGTTGTCAGGTCTGTTGGAGGACCTCGCGTAATGTAAACATTTAATTTTTCGGGCCTATTCAAACACCTCAAAAAAAGTGTCAATACATTTCAATACAAATACATTCGGCAGGGACTAATAATAGTAGCACAAATAAAAAAATAATCACAATATAAGGTTATAAACTTTGGAATTATCGATCACTATAAAGCTTATGATCTAAGACAATGCTACCAGAAAATGTTAAGACAAACATTCGAACTAATGCTAGCATTAATCCACCTTCGAGCAATGCATAAGAAAATATATGATTCAAAAAGACCATATACGATCAAATACTTTGTATTTGTCAATTTATATAACATTGGGAATAGCGAAGCCCGCAATAAGACCTCCAATCTGTTATCCAATCATATCATGACATATATGGTGTTTTTTATTATATAAAAATCAATGTTTTTAGTTCCCTAGTTCCAACAATAGATATTATGGAAATATTTGTAGTCAAAGGACAAACTAATACGAAGTCAATGAATTATCGATCGCTATAGTCCCTCTATGCCTACGACAGGAACTAATAAGGAATGTTTACTTGTGCAAAAATATGTGTCAAATTGGATCCGGAGGAAGGGATCCTAGAAGTAGTTATTTTAACCTTGGACAATTGTAAACACAAGCAACCACTAGATTATCAGAAGTTTCCTTTCAAATGCAAAGCTTGCCATGAATACGACCACTTTGCAAAGAACTGCAAGAAGGTGACGCTTTCGACGCTCTCACTCCAAGAAAAAGAGGATCAATGGAAAACTATAAGAAAGTTGAGTTCTAAACAATCGGCTCCAAAAAAGACCTCAAAAACAACTCCTCCTCCAGCAAGTCAAGGGCAAGGCTCAAGATCACATTGCATAAATCAACCCAAACAACAAGCACAGCAAAAATCGATTATGATCGATCCAACTAATCAAGGTAAGTTAGTAAAATATCCAAGAAAAAATATGCCTAAGGAAAATAGATACGAAGTGCTCCTTCAAGAGGACTTGGAAGCAAAACAGGAAAGGAAATAAATGGGGCCCTCAAAGCCCATCACATTGGAGCCCATTCTCTTAGAAATTCATGAGGAAAACAACCCAGACATTCTTCATGGAATTCTAGAAGGGGAAATCATATTAGGATATGAAGAGACTCAAATAAACAAAGACGAAGTAAGAGAATGGATCCCAGAGGAAATAAAATCAGGTTTAGGAATAAAGACAAGGAAACAAACCCAAACGCAAGAGGATGAAGGAAAAGAGGACGAAGGTTCAAAAGAGAAATTGCCTAAGAGAGTTGGAAGAAAGCCAAGGAAAATAATCTAAGAAGAAGTAGCAGCTACGAGTCCCACCTTGGGCACCGAGTTGACCCTAGATAAAAATATAATTATGGGGCCCAAAAAGACTCGAACTACAGATGCTCTGACACCAAAAAACCAAAAAATAATGAAAATCCTCTCCTGGAATTGTTGATGGTTTGGGAGCAATTTCAAAGAGGAAGCGCTAAGAGATCTTATCCGAACAAAAAAGCCTCAAATCCTCTTGCTCTAGGGGACAAAGTTAGAGGCTTTAGAAGCCATCAAACTAAGCAATAAATAATGGCAAACTAGTGAAGGAATTGTTGTTAGCTCAATGGGAGCATTAGGCGGACTTTGCACTATGTGGAACAATTCTATTTTGAAGTTGGTAAACTCTTTTAGTACTCAATATTGGACTTTTTCAAGCTTTACACATCTACAGTCACGGAAAAAGTTCAACCTTTTCAATGTATACACGCCAATGGCTTATCAAGAAAAAGAATATTGTTGGGAATCCCTTTTGTCCCTTCAAAATTCAGAAGAATCCAAGAATAGCATCATAGGAGGCAACTTCAATATAACTTTGAACAATAAGGAGAAAAGAGGGGGCGGTATTGTTCGAGACCCTTTTCGTGAGAGTTTGGAGGACTTGATGGTAGAATGGGACTTTATGGACATCAAACCCTCCAAAGGTAAGTACACCTAGTCAAATAAAAGGTTAGGGCCAAGGCATATAGCACCAAGGTTAGACCATTTCTTGGAACATAGTGATATTTTATCGCAAGATTTCATCATTTCTTCAAAAATTATTCCCTCTGCAATATCAAATCATAAACCAATCCTTCTTTCACTGGAGAAACCCCCTGACTACGGTCCCCTCCCTTTCAGATTTAACCCTTTGTAGATGCAGGAGGAAAGAGCTCTAGAAGTTATCTCAAAGACGTGGCGTTCTTGGATCGTAAGCCCCCCAATTTACATCTAGGAGAAGAAGTTAAAATCTGTGAAAGCTACTCTAAAACTCTAGGTCAAAAGCTCATACAAGACCCCGCTCTCAAAAACATAATACCTCACAACTGAATTTGGTACAAGAACAAATAGAAGAGGAACAAGTAACAACAAAAATACTACAAAGAGAAGAAAATTTGTCAAAAACTGCACAAAGCCCAAAGATCAAAAGAAGAAATATGGAGGCTCAAGTCAAGGAGCCTCGCAACACATCATTCTTCCACCGGCAAGCTCAAGCAAGAAGACAAAGGAACAATCTAAGGGAAATAATTATGGAAGATGGCAGCAAAGTAACAAGATTTGTGGAAATAATATCAGCAGCCAAAGAATTCTTTCAAAATCTATACTCAAAACATGAAGGAGTGGACCTCGAAGCTACAATAGATCTCCTAAGTAACATCCCATCGTTGGTCTCCACATAAGACAATGCAAGACTCACGAAACAAATTGAAGAATCTAAAGCCACTAAAGCAATATGGAGTCTTGATCTGGATAAAGCACCAGGCCCAGACGACTTCACCATACATTTTTACCGAGACTACTAGGAGCTAATAAATATTACTTGATATGAATGTTAAGTACATTCAGAAATCATACAGATTGGGGGGCAAATCAAACTCTTCTTTCCTAGCATTGGTCCTGAAGAAGGCAAACCCTTCTACATTTGTCAGATTTCGACCTATATCATTGTACAATGTGTCCTACAAAATAATGACAAAGATAATAGCAATATGCTAAGAGAAGTGCTCCCAAAGATAATTTATGAAAATCAAGGGGTATTCTTGCAAAAAGGAAGATAATAGACAACATTATTCTTGTGCAAGTGGCGATAAACACGAGTAGAGTAAACAAGGAGAAAACTATGGTAATAAAAATACACATAGAAAATGCTTTTGATTGATTGAGGCACTCTTTTCTTCTCAACTGATTTAGTCATTGTTTCTTTGTGATCTAACTCTTCTTATAAAGACTTCTTATCATGCTTTAGCTTTCTAATTTGGGCAAGTAATTCTTGATTATGTCGCCTTTAACGTAAAATTTCTTCCTTGTTTCCTTACTTTTGTCTTCATTTTTTTATTCCAACTTTTTCGTTATTTTGTTCTTTAAACTTTTAATTTGTGCAAGCAATTGTTGATTAAGGATTCTTAGGCGAGAGCTTTCTTAATCTTTTTCGGATAATTTCATCTCATTCTTTAACATCTTGATTTGTTCAACCAAACTTTGATTATGGTTCTTTAAACGACAATTCTCTTCATTTTTCTTTGTTAATTTCTTAATGAGATCGTGATTAGCTTGTTCTGACTAATCCATTTGTTTCTATCTTTTGACTCGTTTATTTGTCCCAATAACTTTTGGTATGATTTTTTAAGTAAGAAATGTCTTTGTCTTTTTCTAGTAATTTTCCCTCGGGATTTTGTTTTTCTCTCTTTTTGGTTTTTTAGCATTTGCTCCAACCCAACTTGAAATTGTAAATTTTTGTTGTGTTGTTGATAATGAATTAATTGGTTCTCTAATTCTTTTATTTCCACTTCGCAATGCGTGTCACCTTGATTTTCTACTAAAGTAAAAAGCTTTTTACAATATGGACAAAGGGAGTTCAATTCATAAAGCCCCTTTCATACTCTTCCTCTTTTGAGCAATTACTTTCTTTGTAGATGTCATAGTTCACTTCTTATTTTTTTAATAAATGATAAATGTATGAATTTCAAACACCCACTTTTAAAACAATGCACTTTCCTAGATCCACTTCACTTTTAAAAATATAATAATCCTACAAACGTTTTTTTATTTACATAAATTTATGAAGGTATTGTTTATAAATTATTATAAAACATTTCCTCCTTTTCTTTTTGTGGATATCTCTAACTCCACAATATTTGATATGATACCCTCTCTTCTTACTTTTCCTATATGAATATCATTTACACAAGTTAATTGGGCACATTATTATTTTGCTAAAATATCTTGACTTTTATTGAATTAATATTACTCCAAAAGACTTAGGTCACCATGGGCCAATGGTTTACCAAAACCATGGGCTTGTAAACCACCAACACTAAAATCAGAGTTTATTCTTCCTTCTTCTTTGGAACTTTTTCTTTTAAACTATCTTTTCTTTTTTTATTCTTTCTTTTTCTTTCTTCGTTTTCTTTTCCTTTATTTTTGTTTCCTTCTTCTTGATATATGGTAATAACTTATAATTTATTGCAACTGAAAGATTATTTCTTCAATGGTAATTTTGTACGATGATTTTTTTTTAATGGAAAAATTCCCTCACGTAGTCAAGACCTGGATAAAAGAGAAACTTTCCTTTATTTTTGTTTCCTTCTTCTTGATATATGGTAATAACTTATAATTTATTGCAACTGAAAGATTATTTCTTCAATGGTAATTTTGTACGATGATTTTTTTTTAATGGAAAAATTCCCTCACGTAGTCAAGACCTGGATAAAAGAGAAACTTTCCTTTATTTTTGTTTCCTTCTTCTTGATATATGGTAATAACTTATAATTTATTGCAACTGAAAGATTATTTCTTCAATGGTAATTTTGTACGATGATTTTTTTTTAATGGAAAAATTCCCTCACGTAGTCAAGACCTGGATAAAATAGAAACTCTGAAAAAAAAAAATTGTATGAGGCTACAAGCCTGAATGGCCAAGATCAACAACAAAGCTCTGATACCAATGTAAAGAACCAATATGGTTTTTACGACGGACATCCATCATAAATGGAATGAATATATATATATATATATATAATGAGATAAAATAGATAATATACGATGAATAGATGTACAAGACATCCATCATAAATGGAATGAATAGTTGTAATACATACGATGAATAGACGTACAATGAGAGTGTCAAATATATAGAGAACCTATAGGCACATATGGTGACCATCTATGAAAGGATGTGTCCCTTATACAAATAATAACTATTTATTATTATTGTTATCACTTAATATTTATATATTTTGTATGTTACATGACTAAATCCTACATGAACTCAGGCAAGGGTGCCCCCTCTCCCCTTTGCTTTATATTATGATGGCTAAATCCTACATGACGTTTTGTTCTTAGTGGGGAGCGTAGTGGCTAAATCCTGCATGACACATTGTTCTCATCAAATCTATACTATCTACCCTCACAATTTTACAATGTTTTGCAATGCTAGCACCAAATGGAATAATGCAAAAAACAAGCCAAGAACTCCGAAATTTTTTATGGTAGGGACGGAAATCGGATATTAAGAAATTCCATTTGGTTAGTTGGTCCATGGTCTAGGTTCCTAAAGACAGGGGAGATCTAGGCATAAGAGATCCAGTGTTGCTAAACCTAGCTTTTGGGGAAAAACTATTGTGGAGACACATTACTAGTCAAGCGGATTGGCGGAAAAAGGTGATAAGGAAGAAATACCTCTGGGCGAATAAGAAAAGACGCATGGAAGAGGAAATAGAAAATCAAAAGGGATCACACGTTTGGAGGTTATTTAAGTCCGTAATTCCCCTAATTAGAGCCAAACCTACTTCGGTTAAGGGAAATGGTAGAGAAATAAGAATAAGGAAGGACAACATAGTGGGGCATCAACCATTAGATAATAGTATAGATCTTTCACCTCTTAAGCATTGGATGGAAGACATGGATCTTCTCACACTCTACAATATATCCAAATTGTCACAGGCCTCAAGAGAATGGGCAAGTTGGCACTTTGATAACCCTCCCCCGCTCTTGTGACCTCTCTTACCCAGTTTAATCTCCCATCTTAAAGAATGTGTCTCAAAACCCGAGGATTTTGAACCAGTGTGGATGGGGCACTATAGGATTTATAGTCAAAGATGGATATATATATAAGCTTCAATCTCTCCCCCTGCCTCGAAAATCTGTAATCTGGAACAAGGTATGGTCTTTAGATGGCCTTCTAAAAACAAATTTCTTTTGTTGGTTGCTTATGCAAGGAAGAGTCCTAACCGCTGACAACCTCAAAAAAAAGAGGGATACAAGGTCCAAATTGGTGTGTAATGTGTAGGAAATTAGAGGAAACCGACAAACATTTATTCATGACCTACCCCTTCGCAATACAGGTCTGGGATTTCGCATTTTCAAGATTTTCCCACAGAATCTGCAGACCAACATGTTGGAACAAGGCTTTCACAAAATCAACCAGAATGTACAGGGGATCTTTTAAAGATAAACAACTTTAGGTGGATCTGGGAAACTCTACCAAAGTACATTCTTTGGAAGCACTGATTAGCTAGAAATAGAATAATATTCAATCAAACTTTAGAAAATCCAATGTGTGGTCAATAAAGCAAAAAGACTCATGATGGAGACCTTGCGATCTAAAATCACACTCATACATAACAAGCAACCTCTAGATAAAGAAGAAAGGGACTAAATGAGACAATTTGGAGAAATATCAACAAACACTAAAACTAGAATGATCAACGCCCCTCTCATTTGGAAAATTAGGCTTCGGAAGCAAGAGTTCAAAGAGTGGAAAACAAGACAGAAACATGTATATCCTCTTCTTTGATGGAGCATCAAAAGGCAATCCAAGGGTGGCAGGAGCGAGAGGGGTCATTTACAACCCTAAAAAGAATCAGGTGTCTCCCTATGCTTGGGGGCTGGGAATTGCGACAAACAATCAAGTAGAGGCATATGCCTTTCTTCAAGGCATATCCATTGCCATCAACTTGGGGATAAAGGAATTAACAATCATTGGAGATTCGAGGATTATTATTAAGTCTCTAGCATACAAGGAACCTATGAAGGACTTCCAATTGGCTTCAATTCTCGCCAAAATAACAAAACTCACACAAACGTTAAACAAACTCTCTTTATTTCATGTCTTACGAGAAAATAATGGCAAGGTAGATAGTTTGGCTAGAGAAGCCTCTAGCCTACCTCAAGGAACTTTGAGGAAAATGGGGGTGTTACTATCTCCTTCATCCCCTAAGCTTAACTTATGCATTTACATCCATCAGGCATGACATGTCTAGACCACAAAGCAAGCATTAAAGGAAGGCAAGGATCAAGTGCACAAGGTAGATATTCAAGGCCACAGCCCACCTAGAGTGCCACGAGCCAGCTAATGGGGCATTCAATGTATATCCCTCTGCACTCACCCTTTGTTGGAAAGGTGGGATAAACCCAAACAATGTTTGGAACTTTCTGAACATTGGGGGATCTTCTAGAGTGCAGAGCTCTCCCTTCCTAGCTAGAAATTGGGAGAGAATGTTGGCAAATTGGAAAGGTTATGTTCTCTTGGTCGAAGAGCTCCAATATTCAATGTCCTGGGTAAGTGTAAAAATCTCCTGGAATTTGCTTTCTAGCATTCTCAGAAATGTTCTCTTTCAGTCCGGTTTAGTTTCTTCAGTCTAGGGCTGGTTCATTTCATGGAGGGAGGAGCCTGGGAAGTCTTTTTAATTCCCTTCATCCAGCTTGTTAATTGTCTTTGGTTGGGTATATCGTTTTGGCATCTTAACCTGTTGGTTGGTGACACAAGGTGACCTAGGCTGTGGAATGTTTGTGGTTCCTCCATGGCCCAAACCTCTACTCAAAGCCAGGTTTCTTGCTCTGACAATATAGTATGGATTAGGTGGCTCTGCCATTCTGTCTTTCTTTTCAGAATCTTACTCTCCTGTTTAGTTTTATCATTTTGGGGCAGGTCCAATCCGTGGACGGAGGAGCTTGGGAAGTCCTCTCTCAGCCCCTTTTTTTGGTCTGTCACTTACGCATTTTTATGGGTACGTTGTATTGGTACTTTGAACTACTGGCTGGCTATTCTAGGTGACTTGGGATGTGGGATGTATGTGGATTTTTTCTGGCTTGAAGTTGATCTTGACTCCCTAGTGTATGTTCGAATCTATACTCAAAACCTGATCTCTTGCTCTGCTGAAATAGATTGGAATTGGTGGCTCTGCCTCTTTGTACTTCTCACTCTTCACAAGAGGGCATTTGATCCCTCTCTGGACAAACAGGTATTTCGAGATTTCAGTGGGATATAGAGTGTTCATTTCTAGTTTTGGAGTAGCATGGACCCAAGAGGTCTTGAAGGTATCCACAGGGAATTGCAGAGGCATGAAGAACTTTTACAAAGTAATGGCATCTCGCTAAGAACCCTCTCAGAAATCCTCCATAACCTGGAAGTGTAACAGCAAAAGCAATATAACAAGATAATGAGTATCCTTGAAGCACATGGAGAAAAAATTTCAGAACTCGAAATGGATTGCTATAAGATAAAGAGCTCTGTTCAGTGCACAAACAAAGATTACACCTCAGACACCACGACTCAATAGACATCAGGACAAGCAGAAGATAGACAATGAAGGAGACTCTGGACAGCAGCTCAAGGAGCCAAAAGGAAAGAGTCAAACTACCATCCATCGGGAGGCAAATCTGCAGTAACAGATTTCTCCAATGTTTTACAAATCCATGTGTATTTTGAATGTTTTTACAGGCTCTATACTTGTCTTGTTAATATTTACATAGCTACAGAAAGAGTGGGAATGTAAGGGATAGATGATAGGGGGGAAATCCAATGGTGTTGCTGAAAGCTTTCTTGAAACAGCAGGCCTACTATCTCTGTAAGTTTTTCTCATTTTTGGCCACATATTAATACAAATATTTCCCAGTTCCCGTTTAAAAAATCACCTAGGACTTGCACTTAGCCTCATTTGCACTTATTTGGTGCGCTTTGAACAATAACCCCGTTGCTTGACACTAGACCACACTGTTGTGGGCACTGACATTATTTGTTGAACCTACTCCTCCGTGAAGCTTTATAAATAAAAATTACAATTTAAAAAATTACAAAATGTCCTTTACCAAGTTAAGAGATAAAACCAAAGTTGCCCTTGAAAACCATATTCTTACCAAATATTTGTAACCACTTCCTATCAAAGCAAACAACCTAATCATTCTGTCAAAATTGAGAAATCAGAGGAATTGCAATACAGGACTCTCTAGTTACCTCCACTCTTGCCGTCGTTGATGGGCAAACCATCTCGTCCAAACTAATCTTTATCCAACAAGAAATTGAGAGTTCTTATCAAAGCAAACAACCTAATCATTCTGTCGAAATTGAGAAATTGGAGGAATTGCATTACAGGACCCTCTAGTTACCTCCACTCTTGTCATTGTTGCTAGGCAAACCACACCATCCAAACAAATCTTTATCCAACAAGAAATTGAGAGTTCTTATCATCGCCGTTTGGTGCCTTTTGATCCTTGACGCCCTTCTTGTTACCACACAAACCAGCACCTTAGCTCGAAGTCCCAAAGATGGGTGCTAGCTTTGTGGAACTCAGGAGGTTAACCACTGTCACCTCACCAACTCTCCACTGTCAAGTAGTGCTCAGACTGGACCCTTTTCTGCTGGGACAGATCCTTGATGGTTTATTTAGTATATCTTGATTTGAAACTCTTCTGAAAATCTACCATTCAATGCTGAAGGTACTGCTGTAGGGTGATAAAGAGAGACTGCCAATATTACCAGAAAACCCTTAATCAGCCCATATGTGGCTATATGAGTTTCTTCCTTCTGTACCTGAAAATACCCCTGGAAAATGCACCCAGGCTGGCTGTCCCTTGCTTGGTATCTCATACTGCTGGGAGGTCTGCTTCATGACTGACCTAAAACAAAAGGTTGTTGCAACAATAACATCTTCATGCTGTAACGAAACCCTGAAGATCACATGAGACATAATCAAAACATGACCTAAACCAATGCCTCAAAACTGGCGATGATGGCAGCCTGAACTTAGCAGATCGATCTCCAAGTCTTCTCTGGAATGCACAGAACAAAGACCTTTTGAATAATCCTCATAAATCTGCTACCTCGAACCTTCATAAACCCCGTACAATTGTCACCCTGGCGCATTAGCACATGCATTAATATGCATTTCCTTTTTCAAAATGACAAAATAGGTGGTGGTCAGCCCTGAATATATGTCAATCTTATGTTGGCTCTATCAAATTTGTATTTAATCAGGTCGGCCCTTCATTTTCGCAATTTAAACCATACTGGGACAGGTCAGCTTAATGGCTTCAATCGAAAATTTCACCAGCAATACCAGCCCATCTATCAACCATAGTATATGTGAGTAAGGCTGCAACAGTGTTAGATATTAAGGTTCC
>SNQJ01S0016497.1:59252-85988 GCA_010110895.2 Picea sitchensis
AAGAGGCATTTAGTTAGGAATTTCTCTAACTCTCTTATGTTCCTATTTCAAGCATTTGTGGCATAATCTACTGATCATTTCTAGGTTGGATGCTGCCCAAAAATAATGAACAGAACCTTCAAATTACCTCAATCCTTCTGCTGCAAAATCTGGGTAAGAAACTTGCATTTTCTATGCAATGTCCTCCTCTTTTCTGGCTGGAAAATGAAATTTAGACTGCCATAGGAAGCCCAAAAACAATGTGGAACAAAGGTCATACTATCAGCCATATCTTTAGACATTCTCAAAAAGAAAGGACTGGAAATACTTATAGTGCATCCCTGAACTGCTGATCCTAGCATTGGTTCAGTGCTAACATGAAAGTTTTCTTATAGTTGCTGCTACAAGCCCATACCAAATTGCATACCATTCTCTAACATCCTTACTTGATCACAAGATACACAGAAATGCAGATCTGACCTGTCCACTGCATGATCAACTCTGGAATAACTCATTTACTTATACAGCCAAGGGAGTCTTCTGAAATATGCTTATGACAGCAGCGCCCAATACTGGAAATAGATAACAGGGCCACCATGCATCAAGTGTGAGGTAAATATGAGGTCTGATGCTATCACTATAGGCCTGAAAATGTCCAATCAAGAAATGCACAAGGGACACACCAATAATGAGGATGTTCTGAGCCAAATTTGCATATGGTGGTGATGTGATGCTCTGTTTTCAGTGACCTGCTGGTGCTTTCATTCTTGTTAATTTTCGAGGACATATTTCTACATTCCAGCAAACCAATCTAAGCTTCCTGGGCCAAGCATAAATCTGTATGATAGACATCAAGTGTGCTAGTTCATGCAATGTGAAATGTAGCACTAACAATCATATCATCCGTGCACCATGATGTGATAGAGCACGTATCATAAAAAACCAAAGAAATCAACCAAGAGCATGAAATCATCAAGAAGAAACCACCAAGAGCACCAAAGGTTCCTTCTAAGAGGACCACCGTGCTCAAACACCCGGAAACCAAAAATTAGTGTGTATAGCCCTACAAATATCTCTTTAGCACTCATGTGATATGAAGAGCAACACTTCCAAAGTCCACCAGTGCATCCAATTGAGAGCTAGGTTCCTGTGCTCTAAACACTTTGTTGTTGACTCTAGCCCTATTTAAATGTAGAGGATTACAAGATTTACAAATTACTAACATCTAAATTTTCTTTAATGATTGAAGAAGTCTTGAACTGAATGCCCGTCACCACAAATAGAACATGGTTCTCTTTGTTATACGCTACTTATGGCTCGTCATTGATAAGTTTCTAAGTAAAAGCGCTATAAATTACTTGCATCGTAAATTGTTAGGAAGGATATGAAAGAGGTGAACATTAAGAATAGGACATTAATGCACTGAGATCAAGAAGATTAAGATTCAAGAGATTATCAATATCTCATAGTGTTAGACATGTTGTTGGGATCGCGTTAGAACCAATATTATGTTGTGCAACTTCCTCCATAATACTCTCCTCCAAGACTCACAATCTTTGCCACCAAGAAAATCATAAATCAAGTAACACGATCCAAATTGAAAATCCTTGACTATTGTTCAAGAACCAATTTGAATTTTGAAATGATGACCTTTAAAAGCACTTTGCACACTTCATCTATAATGTTTTGCTAACTCGAAGGACATAATACACAAAGTAAATATTTGCATAAAACTAAGCACCCATCATGAGAAACTCAAGATATGTAGAAAACTGGTGGACATATCACATTCAAATATAAGAGGATGCTTCAATAGGAGAAAGAAAAATAAGGTGCAAATGCATATTATCGTCTCATGCACCCTAAACTCCCATGTACAAAATCCTTGAGCAAATTCTTACATTGAACTAGCCACCCTTCACCCGATTGTAGATTCGGGTCATCAGAGGGCCCAGCAGCAAAGTCAAGCCTTGACTTTGCAGCTAGGCCCTACGATAACCCGAACCTACAATTGGGTTACGATCAGGGAATTGAGCCTAACAGACAATGTGTTGACTGTACAAACATGTGATACATTGACAGGCATGAGATCTTATTTACTAAACTTGCACAACTAAAGATAAGGTTTGAGTTTCAGCCTATGACAAATTGCAAGCAACTAAATCAATTAGGTCAGGTCCATAGAAATCATGAATGATACAAAACAAAATCCTATATCTCAGGTTTTTAAGATACTGTTCAAGATGGTTGTTTATTCCTATGTCAAATTTCACTACTAAAATATTTTGTAATTGACTCTAATGTTGTATAAATGTGAAAGGTTAGATGCTTCTTTAGCATCGATATTTTCTTCAGTGATTGAAGAAATATCTAGTTTAGCTACTGGAACAAATAAAGCATCCCATTGCTACAAGAAACAAATTAACTCATCATTAGCAAGTTTTTCAATAACATACTTATAAATGATTAGAAAGAATGACAAGAGCTGAAGAGAATTTTCAGACATGTTCTGGTATTATGTCACTCCCATGTATAGATGCAGGCACATAATGGTCTATTCAGTTATTCATTAAATGGCACAAACCTAAGCTGGTAACATTATTTGTTTCACTTGGATACCAAGCTTCTCAAAAAGATTCATGTGCATAAGAGCTTACAGTTAGAAGGTCGGACTCTTATCACTGTCAGCCACAGATATATGACATCTTTCAGATGAGATTCTCTATTACTGGCAAGTGTTCAAAGATCTCACATCAGTCTTCTTATTGGAAACCAAGAAGTCGAATTAGCTTTGAGAGTAAACATCACCACTTACTATGGTGATATGTACAGTTTGAAGAACTTGATTAGATCTGGTGCGGATCCAAATGGGACTGATTATGATGAAGTCAAGCATTTTCATTTAACCTTGCAACAGTTAAGCAGTACAAGAATGATGTATGGGGCCTCATGCAACCTGCAACTGCAAAGATACCTAGGATACACCAGCTATAAAGATGCAGTGTGGATCAGAGCGTTGTTTGGATATGTCTTAAAAAGGAAAAGTGACCGAGAATGCCATCATTTATATACATTGGCACTGGGATTATAAGGATGGCCGACCTATAAATTGGATCAAAGCCGACCTGTGCTAGTGTAAATGTTGAGCTGGGATTGAGGGGTCGACCCCTGCTGGAAGTCGTATACGTGGTTTCAGGAGGCTGAGCGCTCATTTGTTCCACCTTGAAATGCATTTAGATGACTGATTACACACTTTATGAATAAATTCATCTTGGAAGCTGTTGTGATGGGCTGACCCTTGTTTGAGGGGTTTTCTATATTTTATGTGCCTTTGCCCATCGTTCCCCTTGGGGTCTGATCATTGTGGACCCGTGTGTCTATGTGGAAGATGCTTAGAAGCACCCAGTTGCACATTTTAAAGGATTTGGGACAGCATACTTGGGGTTTTGCTTGAACAGTGAGAAAGCACCTGTTATTGGAGCAGCCCTTCTCACATGAAGCTTTGGACATTTGGGGTATTTTGTGCCTGTTATCGCGCAATCTATACTTGCCCAAAGCCTGAAGGCAAGTAGGCTTAGATTGACATAACACAGAGGTAGTCCTATCACTGTCACGGTGTCACCCCAATAGGGTAGCTCTTTCTCTTTAGGAGAAGGATAAATCCACTCCAAGAGAGACGTCCCAAGACCTAGGGGGTTTGAGGAAATGAAAAAGGTAAGGCTAACCACCCCTCTCTCTCTAGGTCACTCAAAACAGACTTAAGTCTTGTTGGATGAAGCAAAGGAGAATAAAGTGTACCTGCCCCTTACCAATACAACAACAAAAGTTGTGGCAGCAACAAGTGAGGATGAATGCTTCAACAAAACTTCAAGTTTATAGAGATGACTGCTACGAATCAATGTATGAAGCAAGTGATAAATATATAGCAGCAGTAATTAATTAATGACAGCTGTAATAACATCCAGAAAATGCACTTGAATAGACAATATAACAAGATATTGTGAAGTCCTGAAATGATAACACTTGTCTCATACAACTTCTAGATATATGTCAATCAGAAAATAAACTCTAACAGCCTGTCAATGATAACTGTAGCAACAGCAAAATAAAGCAATCACAGCAGTAGTAAAATCTTCAGAAAAGTATTTAGAAAGGCAATTTGATGCACACTTTAGTCTTGGTTGATTGTACCTTGCCTTATACAATTTCTGGATTAATTTAAGTGGTCAAACAAGTTTTGATAGGCTGTAAAATGTGGCTGTAGCAACAGTTACAACAGCAGCAAGGTTAGTGGTTAGTAATCTATACTAAGTAAATTAGTAGAGTATTAAATGGAAGAATTTGAGTTGAGGTTGGTACTAGGTAGTCGTGTCAAGTAATAAGAGAAGAGGACTAGTGCCTTCAAGGGTGATGGAGTCAAGGAGGGCGGCTTCTTCTAAGACTGCAAATTAATGATGACGCACAAAAGTCTAAGAGGGAAAAAGTATAGGATAAGTAGTAACTTAAGTCCTCCTAGACTTTGACCTCAAGAGAAAATGCTAGGGTGTAGGCAATTCTAGGCCCTAGTGCCATGCTCTCCTTAGCCTTTTTATGGAGTAAAACTTATGCAACAATAGCCAAGTACAAAACCCTTAGAGTGCTAGCAACTTAGGGCTCTAGGGTTTCACTAGTTACTAGATCAATTTAGTGAAAGCTTGGCAAATAAAAAGTAAGAAAGTAGCAACTTAAGTTTCTTACTTCAAGTATTAAATACACCATGCAATTTCATAATATTGTATGAGCAAATAAAATCATTCAATAGATGACAAAATGCAGATTTCACTTACTTGCACCAAGAACAATCATGAGAATACCATGCAAGATCACCATAAAACTTCAAAAATTGATCCAAGTTGCAAAAATGAGCCTTAAACAAGAGTGGTGCCTCACAATTTCAGCCAAAAACCCTAATAGGGCACAAATTTCAGACCTCTTGTCTCAAATGACAAGTTGTGATGTGAAAATGAGAGTACTTTATGTTTATTTATACAAGATTATGACCCTTCATTCACTTTTAGATCAAAAACAAGGCCAACCTAGCCAGTTTACAACAAAATTCATTTTTGACATAATTAAAATAAATTTGCATCTAGAAACACCTCTAAGGGTGACGTCATGCCCCTCTAGGGTGATGTTGAGCCCCATATGTGGAACGTTGAGCTGGGAAAGTGGAGCGCTTGGCCTCCAGAGGCCTAGAATGGTGCCCACACGTGCCACCAGGCTCACAAATGCCTCTAAAGATGAAACCCTAGCTCTAGATGATGTCTAGTGCTATCATGGTGACGTCCAGGGCCCTCAAGGGCTAACGTCCATGTGGGAAGAGCAAGGTCCCCTGGGTCTAGGTCTGCCAGGGTGCCTCCAAAGGCAACATCCTTCTTTCTCCCAGTGCAAACCTTCAATCTCTTCTTTATCCCTGGCTGGGGTTTCAGCATCCATCTATGGGATTTAAGCCCCCATGAAGGTCCGAGCTAATCATTCCCTCATGTGTACCTGTCCACCGGGCAAGGTCCTGCAGCAACAACAAGTATGCCCTCCAGGGGTTCATAATTCATAGGCATCNGCTGGGGTTTCAGCATCCATCTATGGGATTTAAGCCCCCATGAAGGTCCGAGCTAATCATTCCCTCATGTGTACCTGTCCACCGGGCAAGGTCCTGCAGCAACAACAAGTATGCCCTCCAGGGGTTCATAATTCATAGGCATCATAGCATAAATCACATCCAATAATTAAATTACCCAAACATGTGCATCAAACCCCCCTTAACCCAGACAAATGCTCAAAGACGTTATGCAATTTGACAAGTTAGGTTTGAAGAAGGTCTCAGGGTGTCCTATTGGGCTAACCTCTCTTAAGTTTGGGGTGTTTCCCAGGTGGGATCTAGTCCAATTCATGTAACCGTATGAGGTGGAATGGGATAAATATTTGGGCATGGGGTGCATGTAATAACAGGGAAATGTAAATTCTTACCTGTGGGTGCCTTTGTAGAGGATGAGTTGCACCTTGTCATAAATGCAATTGTTTCCTAGTCCATTTATGCCTTTTATTCTTAGCTTTATTTCTTTTGATCTTTTGATCTTTTGCTCTTGTGTTTCAAGGGAACAGTTGAGGGCCACTGTCTAGGCTTGATGACCAGAGGTAACAGTGTTATCCACAAACATTTCAAGAAAATGAGAAGGTTGGCTCGTGATGAGACCCCCTTTCTCTTAGCTATGCCACCAAGAGCCACTACCCTGGCTTGGTGACCAGACAGGTGGTAGTGTCATACCGCTACATGCCCATGGTCATAATAGGTCGACTCGTGATGAGACCTCCTATCCATCAACTAGTACCTTGAGTGTTTATGTTATCTTATGGGTCCCCTTTTCTTGTTGAAAAGCTTTTCACTGCTTTCTCCGGGATCCCTGGGCGAAGCATCTCGAAGGTTTCAACATTGGCTTTTAACTCTTGCCAGCTACTTTTAGCCTCCGGGCCTTTAGCCCCTTCTTCCCACAAGGTAAGGTACAACCCTTCCTAGTGTAGCCAATCCCAATGCCCAAACAAGTATAGGGGAGATGAAAGGAATAAAGATGGAAAGTGGTAAGTATGGAGGGAACAGACGATGACTTTTCACAAATCCACCCAGTAACAACCCATCCTCGGGGGAAATAAACTTACTAGGACACCATGTCACCCTTCCAGGTATGAACGAGGCAAAGAGCATAATTTCCAAGCAAACGTCATGAAATTGAAGAAGGATTCAACACAACATACTCAAGTGCTTCAAAAATCAGAGTGATACATACCATGATACCCAGACTCATTACCTCATGGAGCACGACTCATCGTTACTTCAGGACCGGGTTGGTGTGATGGATACTACTGTTGGTGATATGTGGATTGCACTAAAGAAAAGAGGGGCCCTCCGGGGCCATGCTCAAGTCATTTGGCTCTCGTTACTCCATGTCTAGGACCTGTGGGCCTCGAGACGTGATCTCCTTAGTTATCCCTAGGCTAGGGGATAACAATGCCCACTTGAAAGAGCCAATGAAGATTTGATTGGAAGAGTGAACAGCGTTGAAGGGACTTTGGAGGCTGGATTCTACGAGCGAAAGCCCCTCTTTGATGGAGATGTCCCTCTTTTGAAGAGGTTTTTTGACGTAAAATTTTACATGTGGCGTGAATAGCCCACATTAATTATATTTTTTATTATTTAATTAGTGAAGAGGGCCTTTTGCCCCTCCATAGGCTAGATTAGGGGCTTCTATCCTGGGAAATTAATTTTTTATTGTAAAGGAAGTTGAGCATCTCCTCTATAAATAAATGTGCACTTCCTCTCATTTGACACACCAACTTGAGGGAGAAATCCCTTAAAAGGTCTGAAATTTCTGAAATTTCTTGGAGCATTTTGGTCTTGGATTAGTGTTTTGCATGGAGGAAGAAGGAATTTTGTTAATGGATGATCTAGTGGATGCTTTTCTTGTTTTGGTGGATGGTTTGTGAAACTAGGGTTTTCTTCATGCATAACAACTTGGTCCCTTATGTCCTAGCAATCTTAATCCAAGAAAACCGCCTTGAGCCAGAGAAGAGTTGGCCTGAAGTGAAAGAGGGATTGGTGAGGTGACAGTGGCCTCCCTCTTGGTTACACCGGATCACACTTGAGCTTTCGGACTTTATCTCTATAAGTGTGAGTTCGTGTGATAACAAACCCGATATGGTGTACATCAACCCCCAAATCTTCTGTAAAACACCTTCATGACATTAAAACCTTCAACCAAAAAAACCCAAACCTTAAATTGGTTGACTAAGTCCAAGTTGAAAACCCCATACCGACATCTATTTGCAAAGCTTGTTGAAATACCAATTTAAAAAAGATCAGTTCCAAAAACACTTTGAATGCTTGATCTTTAATGTTTGCTAACTATATTGCAACCCGAGGCATAGCTTTTGTAGATAATATTCACAGCAAATAATCACATAAAAGAAGCACACGTCATGAAAAAATAAAATCAACTAGTAGAACAACTGTAGAAAAAGAAAACGCTCAAACATAAAAAGAATGCCCAACATAGAAATACAAAGATGATTTGAAGGACTAAATACAAAATGTCTAAACAATTACTTGTCCACAAACATCTCAATACTTATTAATAGGGGCTTCCAAGATGTACACTACAATGACTAAAATAAATGTTTGAGTGCATATTTATCATTTCATACTCCCCAAACACCCATTTACATATTCCTAGAACCAGTTATAACTTACAACTTTTGAGTATAACATGCCACATGTTGCCTGCATCAACTCTCATCAATCCTTATTCACTAAACTTGCACAATTAAAATGTGAAGATTCGAACCTATGACAACTTCTGAACAACTGAGTCAGATAGGTCAAGACCATAACAAGTGTGATTGATTTGGAACAAACTCTTATATCCAAGAAATGGATCATACTTGGCAAGATGATTGTTTATTTCTCTGTCAAAATTGCTACTCAAATGCTTTGCTGTTGACTCCAGCACGGTACAAATGTAGAGGGCTGCATGCTTTATCAGCATCTCCATCTACTTCAATGATTGAAGAAATCTCGAGTTCAGTAGCTACTGGCACAAATAAAACATCTCCTTGCTGCAGCCTGCTGATTGACTCATTATTTACTGTCACTACTCCCTTACCATACAAAACTAGAAAAATTGATGGCCCTGGAACTGCAGGAAAAGTAACAGTTCCACTTGAGGGAAGGATGCAACGATCAACTTCGAATTCATAGAAGGGTGGTGAGTACCTTGACGTAAATGCATCCACAGGCACTCCTTCCAAAATTTCTGGCAAGCCCTAAAGAAGTCCACAAATAGAAACTTCATTGACCTTTATTGACAAGGGATGGTAAACTGTTCACAAAGAAAGGGGGGAAATTGCTTGATAAGACATACCTGTTTGTACGTTAGCATTGAGCAAAGAGTTTTAACATCACGATACTTTGGGGTTAAACCAGCCCGCACAACATTATCTGATGTAGCCATGCATTCAACACATTCCCCATACAAATAGGCATGTGGTTCGTTTGCATCCAAATAAAGCGCTTCTCCAGGAGCTAGCTTGATATAGTTGAAGAAGAACGCAGACAAAACCCCAACATCATCTGGGTATTGTTTTTCTAGCCTTAGAACAAGTTGCTCCTTTGGAGTCAAAGTCCTTATCTGTTTGAACATAAAAATATTCAGAAGCATCCCTGGAAGGAAGCTGAATGAAACATTCACGTTCCTAATATTTGTGAGATTCAAACAGTACAAAATAGAATGTTCCCTGACCTACCTGATTCTCCTCATTCAACCTCTTTTTTATTTTCGACAGTGCCTCTGCCACTGCCTCTTTATTGAGTGTCATGAGTTGAGTGAAAGCAGACCTCAATGGGTTTTTCACATAAGCATCAATTTGCTCGTGCAGCTCTACATTCATGAGTGCTTGTGCTCCAGCTTCTCCAAGAATACTCTCAATCTCAGGCACAGTTTGGAGGACATCCTTAAGCTCCTGCAGGAAGTATAGAATGTAACTAGTGAAATTAAAACTTATTTCTGATTATGATACTTAACAGTATTTCCTCTGAATGGAACTATATTAAATCCAAAATGCAAAGAGCAAAATACTATGAGTTCTACAGCGTGCAAGAAACTGAGTTTCATAGAAATCCAAACCTAACACACTGTCTCCTCTCATTCCCAGGTTTCACAGTCACCATAAATCTGATAAATTAATGATTCCAAAGATATACCTTGCCTCTACTTAGAAACTGACTTCCTTGCCACTCCCTTACACATTCACACATTATTTATTGAGATCTGATACAATAAGTCATAATCCTAATGATTTCAAGTGCTTTGTCAGAAATAACCCTAGCACACTCTGGCTACCTCTGTCATTAACGTCTTTGAAGTGTACCATGTCATGGTGAGGCTTTCAAATGCCTAAATATATAGTGCACTTGTAACAGTAATGCTAGACAAATTAATGAATTCGGAGTGGAAAATTCCTGAAAGTTGATATAAGGAAACAAAAGTTACCTGTGCACTGACAAACCCGCACAAGGCCTCAAACTCAGTAAGAGCTAAAGCCATTTCAGGCTTATGATTAGAGTCCTTGTAATTCATTGGCTGAGCCTCGTGTAAAAGCCGAGCAAGATCCTTGTCTGGATGTGCTTGTATGGATAAAGCTTTCCCTACTGAAAGAACCTGCATAAATTATACAGATTTAGAAATCCTCCACATAGATCAGTCCCCATAAGAAAACAAAGCACAAACAAATTTGTGTTAGGTATAAATGTTAATATTAAAGCGCACAGCACTTAACATGGGGCATTAGTCTTGATCCATTTCTTTTAAACCACCACCTAGAGAAATTCTATGAGGCAAGAACACCCTAAAAAGATCTAGAATTACCCCCGTAAGGCTATGCCTTTTGTTACCCACCAATTTTGTTTGAGACCAAAATCATGTGTTTAAGCCTTTTCAAATCAGAGTTTGGGGTATTGGTGCTCCTTTAGGTTGAGGCAAGATGAGTCTTGTGTTCAAGTCACGATTATGGGATGAACAGGTTGATTCATATCATCTGGAAATATTTCAGTGATTACCTGGAGCGCAAAAGATGACAAACAAGAAGTCACAATGGGCAGCATTGTTTCTGCTCTCGATGACGCTGGAAAAGGGATGAAAGGGGCACTCTGCAAAGACCTGATTCCAGGAAAATTAAAGACAGACTACCTGTAGCAGATTTTTGAGCCCATCTTGGTCCTGTGTGTGTGCTTGTTGTTCCTAATTATATGACCTATGCAGACCTTTGTCAATTTTCGGGTTCATTTATCCAGATAATGAAGGCCCTATTGTTCCAATGTATGTTTCTAACAGTAAGAATCAGCGTGTAAGTCTTGTTTACTGTGATAATTGTGGTGAGGATCTCTTTCAAACAGCTAAGAGTCTCCAAAAGAAGCAAGATCAGTGGTTCAGAAACTTTCATTGTGTTTCAGAAGCAAAAAATGTTAAAAAGCAGGCTGATGCAGAGAATGACATAGAGGTCGATTATTGCCAATGAACCGAACACAAGCCTTTATAACGAGCAGAGTTTGAATTTTGAAGAGATGTCTAGAGGCTTGCAAAACACTGATGAATGCTTCCCCGATACACTACTCAATTACGTGGGAGATATTATGGATAATTATCTAAAACTTGAATGCAAGATCCCTATGTGCATACAACCATCTTACCTAACTACTGGACAACTTGAACCGATCTCTACCGAAATGAGACAAGATGTTGTGCACTGGATAATAATGATACATTAGTGTTATGATTTAATGCAAGAGACTCTGTATCTCTCTGTAAATGCCATGGATATATATCTTACACATGAAACGATCCAGAGCCTCAATTTAAAGCTAGTTGCTCTGAGTGCACTCTTCATTGCTGGCAGAGTTTCTGAAAATGGCACTGTACAGAAGGAAGGAAGATGAGCAGCTTATCCTGATTTATCAGAGACGACCTTTATTGCCATTATGATTGAAGACCTTTCTCATCATTGGACTTGAGATGCTTGATCTCAGTGGGATTCTCACCATTGTTTGTAATCATTCATTCCACACTTCATGTATTTCAAAATGGACGGATTCATCATGCCCAGTATTTCAAATTGGATAGTGTGAGAGTTGCCTTTGGCTAGGCAGAGTGAGCTTCATTGACTTGGCTCATGATAGGGTTACCGCTTCACATGAACAGAGTACCACATGTAGGTGCTGGATGCAAAGAAGAGTGAGTGTTGAGCTGTCATACCTGTGCTGGTTGCAAAGAGAAGCGTTTCATAGTTATTCGGTTTTTTTTAACTGCGTGTAAATGGAAATCAGTGTTGAAAAAGTCGGCATTGGCAAAAAGTCGGCGAGGGTCCGGAAAAAATCGTTTCAGCAAAAGTCAGCAAAAAATCGGAAAACAACGACAAACATTAAAAAATATAAAATATATTCATTTTTTTCAAAATTTTAAACATATAAAGCAACAACAACATCAGATAAACACATTGGCACATAAACATGGAGAAATCACTGATATATATGTAGTCACTAGTGGATGCCAAATAAAAAATTATACATCAAAGTCGATATTGAATGCTGAAGGGCCTCTCCAATACAAAATGACATCACATATATAATTATAAAATGTATCTCATGATTCATCATCATGGTGGAGTCTGTAGATGTCTGATATATAATGACAAATGAAACAAAACTAGCAGCTAGCTATCTAATATCAATGTCGGCCTCCACCTCTCCCCCTTTTACGGGAAAAGATAAGGGGTTGTTTGTCAAGCCTGCCCCTGACAGTAGAAGGCCCTGTATCTGATAGTGGTCATTGTATCTGATAGTGGATGACCACTGGTGTGTGCAGGAGTAGGTGTATCAATAAGTGTAGAAGGTTGTGCTGATGTTTGCACATCACCCTCCATGATGTCTTCAGGCCATTCCTCCTATGAATGGAGGGATTTAGATACATACCTATGAATGGAAAGGATTTAGATACATACCTATGAATGGAAGATTCAACACCGGTTGGCAAATGAAATTGAACCCTTGCTCCACTTAGAAATCCTTGATGGTGATGAAGATGGTTGTTAAGTTGCCTCCACAGTGATTGAGGAAGACCACAAACCCTTCTCCTTCCTTCTCCACAAGCAAAAAAACACAAATGACCCAAAAAAAAAAATGCACCCTTGTGCCCACGGGGACAACTTTTTGGTAAAAGCCGGGACTTTTTGTTAAAAGTCGGCGATTTTTAGTAAAAGTCTGGACTTTTTGAAAATACAAAAAATCGCGATTTTTTCGAGAGTAAAAGTCGGCTCAGGGTAAAAGTCGCAAAAAATCGACGATTTTTTCAATATGGAGTCGCGACTTTTACAAAAAGTTGCGAAAAATCAACGATTTTTTCAATATGGAATCGCGACTTTTACAAAAAGTCGCGAAAAATCAACGATTTTTTCAATATGGAATCGTGACTTTTACAAAAAGTCGCGAAAAATCGACGATTTTTTCAATATGGAATGACTAGTCTATATTAATTGAACTAAAGAGATATTCTGTGTTAATGAGATGAGCAGTGCAATAAGTTTCAACAGGGATCCGTATTGGTGAAATGGACAGGCTTTGCCAACTCAAAATAGAAAAGAAAAAGACAAAACAATGCCAGCTTTATGTGGCAAGTCTCCACCAGATTACTTCGATATCAGTTGAATCACAAAAGCTTTCGTATTAAGCTCTTAAAAGGATTTCATAAGCAGTGTTTCTACTGTAACTATTGTCAAAAATCCCCTACACTGAAGTTTAAACATAACAATACCCGCTTTTACAACATACAACTGTATTTTAACTCGCTCTGAATCAGAAAAATATAAAATTGCGACTATCTTCGTTGGAAAAGCTTTCCAACAACTTAATTTTGTAACTTGAAAAGGGATTTGAGGTCTCAAGTTATCAAATCAAAGCATTTTCAGTGTTCAGACCCACATCAACAGTGTCCTTGATGGCCCGGGATGCAGAGCATATCGAAAGATGCGACTAGATGCAAAATCTGGGTGACTTTGGCAGAAAATATAATCAAATCAAAGTACTTGCAGTGCTCAAACCCAGGTTCAAATCCCTCTAAAGACAGGTGGCTGTATTAATGTGGTAGAAGACATGGTGTGGCATAATTGTAGCCAACAGAGTCAACTACTGCATCCGGGACTGGGTCGAAGTTCCCAGCGTCCTCGATGGCCCAGGATGCAGCTCATATCAAAACTGGGTGGAAGTTCCCAGCGTCCTTGATGGCGGATGCAGGTCATATCAAAGGACGAGTCTAAGTGCAAGTCCCGGGCGACTTTGGCAGATAGAAAATTTCCACACCCCATGGTCTGAACTAAAGGCATAGCGCACTTTGAAGCACCATTTATAAAAAAAATAATTGCAATCTCTACCAAAAACACAAAACTATCAAAGACTCTGAATTGAGAATTGTACCTTAAAAAGAAAGGGCAGATCGATTCCCCATCGCTCGACGACCTTATCTCCGAGCGCCTCAGGGTGTTCCTCCAGCCACCTCTTCAAGGGAACTTGTGCTCCTCCTTGTAATATAACGAGCGAATGCCCCGAATCATGGGTACCCATCCACAGCTCTGCATAGGGCTTGTCTTCCTCTATCGGGGATTCAGTTATGAGCGAATAGAGCCTGCCAACCTCGCTCGCAGACCCACGTCGCCCCCATTCGTAGTGCTGGGCTACGCAACGCAACTGTAGGGGCTTCAATTCTCCTCTTCTTGCCATCCTCCAATTGAATCGAATGTGGGATTTCTGGCACAAATCTGAGAGTACGAGCGGCCCATTAAACGCCTGTATATGGAGGAATTTATAAAGCAGAGAGATGGCATTTCAATGGCGGATAGCGACATTGGAGCCGTCACGCAATTCGAGTAAACTTGGAAAGCCGACAAAACGGTGACATCTTTACCACCTCCAAATGCACGAGAATGATTACGAAGGATTCTGATCGCCTCCCTGCTCAAGTTGCTGGGAATGGGAGCGAGAAGTAGAGGACATGGTATAAGCCACGAGTACACGAACTCCAAAATAAAAAACTTTACTCCTCGTGGCCCACATTTGGCAGATGGTACGGACCTGGAAAAATGTCGGCAAAAAAATTGACAAATAAAACAGGAAAAACATTCAATATTTACCTGGACAGATCTGATCAAGTTTGGGCCAAAGTAACAAACTGAGTTAGATTCAAAGCCAAGTTCAGCCCATTGGGCCGAAGTAACAAACTGAGTTAGATTCAAAGCCAACTTCAGCCCAAACTAGCAAACTCAGTTCGGTTCAAAGCCATGTCAAGCGTTTTAAACAAAGGGGCCATCCCACATTAAGTTTGGATGTTCAGCCAGGGACTCATAACCTTTTCATGCGGATGGATCCTTAATTAGGATGTCTTAAAAGGCATCTGTATGATTGAAACTCCTAACAACTCCAAATTACCATGATAAAGATACATGTATGATTAGATATTCATTGTGTATGATTAGTTATTAGTTATTATTATGTGTATATGATTAGTTATTAGTTTTTTTTTTCAAGAAGAAAATTAACTCAAATTTATATAATGTATAAATCCATTTACAAAGCAGTTGACTTGCTGTTAATATACGTATATACAGTGCTGGGCAATATAAGCAGTTATGATAACATAACCCTGTAGCGGCCGCAATACTTCATGTTCCTTGCTGATCATGGCAACAGAAAGTTACAAAATCCTGTGCAACAGCAATGCTCGCCATTACCCTGGTCGTCTGGAATGCACACTAAGGCGACGAGACTATACCCACAGATCGAGGCTTGAAAGTATAGGCTTGAAAGAATGTGACAGTCCATTGTAGCTCAAAACTGATAGAAGGCCGCTATGATTCAAACAGATTGATACTGGAGATAGAGCTTTCAATTCCATTGTCAAAATGAAAGATCGAGATTCGCCCAGCTACTGCATTAAGAGCCCTTTTGGATAAGGCATCGGCCTCAGAATTATGATACCTGGGAATATGCTGGAAGCGAACATCGGTGAAGAGAGTAGCCAGCTCCATTGTTCGTTGCTTCCATCCCTCCAAGTGTATGGATTGTAGCTGGCATTCCTGGTTGATCCAGTCGATTATCACTCGAGAGTCTCCTAGGACCAGAAGGTGATTTAAAGACCAGCACGAGGCAAGGTAGAGAGATGCCCACAGGCCCATGAGTTCATCTTTGTTGTTGGATCCCATACCACAGTTTAAATACCATTTTGTGATTCGGGAAGAATGAGTCTTGAACGTTCCGCCCGCCCCACAACAGAGACCGTTAGGCAGAGCTGCACCATCAAAGCAGACTAGAGTACCACTAGCCATCAGCGAGTGATCACAAGCTTTATAATGGACGGATTTAACTGTGGTCGGTTGCCAGGTGAAGGAGGAAAGAACTCTGTGTAGGACCGCTTGACAGGAGGGGGACTGACCCTCAAAAATCACATGGTTCCTCTCAATCCAGGTCTGCCAGCAAACGTGTGCAGCCAGTGAATGAGGAGCATGTCTGTCTGATAACCAAGATGAGAGACAATCTGAAATAGTGATGCCATTCCAGGCCAGTGGAAGAGAGAACTGCAGAGATAGAAGATGCCAGATGTGTGAAGTGAAGTTACAGTGGATCATGAGATGGTGTATGTCTTCAGTTGCTTGATTGCAAAGGGGACAAATCCCAGGACCCTGCCATCCACGCCTACGGAGGGCCTCCCAAGTGAGTGCCTTGTCCTTCACACAAAGCCAGAAGAAAAGAAGGAGCTTGAGAGGAATATGCCAATTCTAAATCTGGTGATGCCATGGGGGATCAACAACGATGGGTTGTGTGTGGATGAGGGCCTCATAAGTGTTTTTTACTGTAAGGATACCCGAGCCATCACCTCCTGCCCACAGGAGAGTGTCATGTGTATTCCGGAGAGAGATACCCACCGATTTCAAAGCAGTGGTGAAAGCATCCCATTCCAGTGCCATGGAACCCTGTAGTTGTAGTGTGCTGCTATGTAGCCAAAGGTCAGGGAGGTGGAGGGCGCAGGCTGTCCCTCTCATCTGAGCCAGGAAAAAGTAGCTTTGCGAAGAAAGCAGAGATCTGAGTTGAGGTGAGAGGATCGAGAGATTATCCAATCCAAGGATTTTATCCCTACCAAGGGAAATCTCAGCGCCCGATCCGGGCTTCCACCTAAGCCAGTGAAGAATCACCGGCAAGGCGGATAGTAAACCCTTCCAGATGGGTGAAGCCCGACCTTGGTCATGAGTGGTCATCCGAAGCCAAGGAAGAAGCGGAGTGGCACCGAGATACTTGTCCATAATGACTCGATGCCAGATGTTGTCATGAGTGACAGCTCTCCAGAAGGTACAAGCTAAGAGTGTTGTGTTGAAAATGGAGAGATTTTTGAGCCCCCAGCCCCCTGCAATGTGGGGCCTAACCAGTAGTTGCCAACTGCACAGATGGAACCGGCGTTTTCCGGCGAGATCGTTCAACAGAAAGTTAAAAGAGAGACTACGCAGAAAAATGATGATCTTGTTGGGGATTCGGGCGAGGGTCATCCAGGAGACAGCGAGGCCTTCAAGAACAGATTTGACAAGAATGAGACGTCCACCCAGGGACAGCCACTTATTGCACCAGAAGCCAATTCTTCTCTCAAATAGAGCAACTAACCAGTACCAATCAACAGATGTGG
Source organism: Picea sitchensis (assembly GCA_010110895.2). NCBI lineage: Eukaryota > Viridiplantae > Streptophyta > Pinopsida > Pinales > Pinaceae > Picea > Picea sitchensis. The sequence goes on from SNQJ01S0016497.1 coordinate 76,532, forward strand.
AGACTCTCGGTTTCAGCCTAAAGCCCAGATAAATGAAGCCATCCTTCAAATCAATAAATGTGAAAGGGATGGAGCTTTTGAGTAGTATAATCTCAGCTTCTAAAATACCCCAGTAGTGTATAGTGGATTTTAGAGGATTAATGGACAGACCTGTGGCTGAGCAAAAAAGTTGAAGTACCTCCATGATCGCCTGCCACTCCGGGAGATCAACATTTGACATAATGAGAATGTCATCCACAAACATAAGATGTACCATCTTGATACCTTTATACCCGATATCCGGTGTTCGGAAATGGATTTAGCAAGGAGAAGACTAAGGTTGTCCATGAGGAGAATGAAGACTAAGGCTGTCCATGAGGAGAATGAAGACTAAGGCTGTCCATTAGTTATTAGTTATTATTATGTGTATGTACTTTTTATAATTAATTATTTAACTACTTAATTTAGGGAAGTATGATATAGTTGAATTGTTGTATGGAGGGGTTTCTTGTCCTACAAAGAAGGGAAGGGAGTCTTATACACCAATTTGGTGTCTAACTTGGTGGTGATCTTAAAATTAGATTATTATTATTATTATATAAATTAAATATTAGGTTGAGATGGTTTGGTGAAATGGTGGGGACTTTGTCCTTGCACTCTCCCCACCTGGGTTCAAATCCCTGATGAGACTATGGCCTATTGTGACAAGGCTAGAAGAATACTTGTGATAAAGCTAGAAGAATAGGTTTTTGCGGGCTAGTGTGGGTCTAGGGCATCTACAAACAATCAAGCCAAAGCCTATGCTCTTCTTTAGAGTCTTTCTCTTGCAATAGAATCAATATAAAATTGTTGATTGTTAGATTATTGTTGAAATTAACAAACAAGTCCTCAATTTGCATTATGTTGAATATTTCCATGTTAGAGAATACAATAGTCAAGTGGATCTTTTAGCCAATGAAGCCTCCTTAATTCCACAAGAAGCTTTGAAAAAAAATGGGGGGAGAAACTATTGTGTAGTCCCCTAAGGATATTATGGTTCAATTTGCATGCCATGTCCCCTCATCATTTATTAACAAATGTATTACCAACTCAAATGTCAGACTTCAAGTGCAGCGATGGTGTATGAAAGGACGATCTCCCATCTCCCTTGCATGTTAGAAATAAACTCCACCTTGGCTTCACAAGAGGTTCACAAGAGGTTCAAGAAGAAGCTTGGCTTCCCCCTGGTAAGCTTCTCTCCCAATTCATGGATGGTTAAACCTCGTCTAAAGGATTTAGTCTTTGAATGTCATAAGTGGAGTGTTATTTGTGTGTGTTGGTATTTGGTCACTACTTGGGTTTTAGCCTATGGAATATGTTTCAATAATTGGATATAGTCACATACGGGAGGTAACTAGGTTTTAGCTTATGGGATTTTGTCCATCTCTTCACTATGTCTATTTCCGGTCTCTGTTCTCGGCTCTCCTCTCTCTAGGTTTTTGTTCAATGTGTAGAATTTGAAGGGTTTGAGAAAAGGTTTTTGAAGTTTAAGCATGGGAATAGGAATTCGTAGAAATTCTATGTTTTTGCCACTGTGTTGATGCTTTTGAGGAGGGACAAACTATTTGAAAAAGAAGGAACTTTTTCAGGTTACAGTGGCTTTGCTCTAGTTCGGCCTTGTACAAACATTTATGTTATGGGTTTAAAAACCATGAACCATAGAGAAGCTCAAAATATTCATAGCGCACTTCATAGACATGAAGATTTAATCCAATGCAATAGATTTGTTATCTTCTTAGTAACTTCTAAGGTGCATGACAATGAGCATATATGTACTTCACAAAATGCTATAGTTATGGGAGTCTTGGTTCAACAAAAGCAAAAAATCAATACATCGGAAATAGAATGTAACATGCTATGAAATATGGTTATAAAACCTCAACAAGGGCATGCATTCCACAGTGTCAAATAAAAAAATGTCAATTAATCCAGCCCATGCAGAGCTTAAGGAGGAGGAAATCATGCACCAATTGAAGGATGACATGGATATTTGACAGTAGAATTCTCCTTTGTCTAATGTAGGTCAAGAGGAAGCATTCAACCATCATGTTTTATGTTATTTTATGTTTTTTAAAGTAACTAGAATATTGGGTTTTTTTTGTTAAGTTGTACATATATAAGCACAATTGTGATGAAATAACAAAAAACTCTAGAAAGCTCTTCTTGGTAGCTTCTGAAAGCTGTGAGTTTTGTATGGTTTCCAAAGCAATACTTGTGTATGCTCATTGTTTAGCTTTGTTACAACACCTTTTAATATAATATTAGTTCTAATAAAAAAATAAAAAAAAACATGTACAATGTGAAAGCTAGCCTAGGTTCATGGTTCAAAAGCCTATAAAGATTGGTAGTGAACATATTGCTCCACATTGAAATATATTAACATATGCACTTTGGAGTTGTAGGGAATTGATCACTATTCTTCGAAAGCATCCATCGAGTTGGATATATTAAGTTGAAAGAAAGATAAGGGAAAAAAGTATAAACCTTTTGCAAGTTCTAGATTAAGATAGGTTTATGCTATTTTTTTTAGTAATTAATGATAGATTTTTTTCTCGTTCTATTTTTTTAGTGTTATTTATCCACCCACATACTTATAACATCTTTTCTATCTAATTGTGCATTTAACTACTAACTCAAGTGGTTGAGTGTTTTCAGCTTCATGTCAAAGGTCTTGAGGTTGATCCCCTATGGTCATTACCTCTATTACATGTGTCACTTGATGTCCCCTAACAAGGTCAAGGTTTCCTTGAGATAAAAAAAAAAAAAATTACAATAAATTATGAAAATTGTTGATATCTTGAATGTGGTTTTTGTGTATATATATATATATATATATATCAGTCTTAGTTGATGAAGATGATGGCTATTGATATCCATTGAGATCAACTTTGGTCTATTGGATCTTAAGAAAAAAAATGTAAGGAATTACTTGGTTTGTTTTAGAATTTTATTTATGTGTTCAAAAAGCTTGAAGAGAAGCATTCCTAAAGAACCATAGTTTTGATGAGTTAAAAAGTTAGGAAGGTTGGTATTGTAACAAATATTTTGAAATTGAGATCTAATGTGGTTGTACGTAGGACAGTTTAAGAGAAATTGTTTTTCATCTTCAACCCTCTTAGTGTCACAAAGATGACAAATTCTTTTAACCCACAATGTTTTAGGAATTGTCAATGCCCTATTTCACTATGGAGCTTATGAGAGTTCATTTTATTTTAGCAATGCCGATTTTCTTCTTTATGTTAGTTAAAGCAGAGAAATGTTTTTGATCTTCTAGATTATGGTTAAGCACCCTCTTATAGTACCTTAATTTTCTCTTATCTTCTCATTCTTTATCACAACACAACTTCTCCTTAAATTTGGATATAATAATATGTTTAATATTATCGGTATTCTGCAAAGTGACCTCTTCCTCAATTCCCTAATGATTTAGCCAAAACTTGGCATATTTATGCCAACCCTGCTTGAATTGTAGGTGGTTTGACTAGAGATTGAGGTAGTCTTAGGAAGTTTATTGTCTTCTATGTTGTTTATATTGTTCGTGTATATAAGTTACCTAGTCATAGTTATGCACTTAATGGTGAAAAGACTTGCTTCTATGAGGATGATAGGATAGGGTGTATTGCATTTAATTTTAAGATTATAAGTTATAAAATGCTATTGGATTTGCTTGATCTTTCTCTATGATTCTCTAGAGATGTTGCAACCACAAATTTCACCCCCATATAAGATAACAAGGGTGACGAGAGTCTCAAAGAGGAGTTTATTTTTATCACATAGCGAAAGGTCTGTTGATTTACAATTGTTTACCAAAATAAGCTTTCCACCTTCAATTTATCATTTTTCCAATGCTATAGTTCTAGTTAAGCTTGTGATGTAAATCAATTCCAAGATATTTGTGTAAAGTCACTTCCTCCAAGTTGTTGATGTCATACAAGAAATTATAGCGAGTGACCTTTTGGATTTGATTATCATAACCTTTGTCTTGTCAATGTTAATAGTGATACTTGAACTAGAGCAAAAATCCTTGAGAGTTCTTAGCTACTCGTTGAGATCATAAAGACACCTCTCGATAAGAACTATATCATAAATGTAAAAAAGAATGATGATAACTATTCTAGAGAAAACCATGCTAACACACTTTGCATCTTCCAAACAACTCTTTAACTTATTGATGCATATGCCAAAAAGAGTAGGGAATAGGGGACAACCTTGTTTAACTTTAATATTACAGTTAATATATTTTGACCACTCCTCAATATTTGTAAACTTGACAATAATATTATTGTACAACCTTATCGCCATAGCTCTCAACTTTAAAGGAAATTTTAACTCTTCTAACATATTCCAATTGTCAATTCTAAACACTATATCAAATGTGTTTTAAAATCAATAAAACAACACAAGAGATTGATTTTTATACCCGAAATTTATACTATATATATTTAATATTATAAAAAATAATATTTATTTATTTGATTCATATGTCAATAGGGGTAAAAATTAAATAAAATTAATATTTATTTATTTGATTCATATGTCAATAGGGGTGGAGCCTCTCTTGTGTGTAAGAAAAGTGTTGTTGATATGTTGAATGTGGTTTGTACATATTTATTTATAAGGTATATATAACAATCTCAATTATGAAGATCATGCGTAAATAAGTTTAAATATTATTTTTAAGTTAATAAACTATCTTTTGTAATTAATATTATATATATATATAAAAAGAAGAATGAAGTATTATATTATTTAAAAGGGTGTAGTTAATGTTAATTGAGAAAAATGAAGTATTATATTATTTAAAAGGTTGTAGTTAATGTTAATTGTTGTATACAAATGTTTGTTTTAATGTTAATTGAGAGCAATGAAGTATTATATTATTTAAAATGTTTGTTTTAATGTTAATTGAGAGCAATGAAGTATTATATTATTTAAAAGGTTCTAGTTATTGTTAATTGTTGTATACAAATGTTTGTTTTAGAGTTTCAAAGTTTAGAGTCAAACAACTCTCTCATATTACATAACACAGCTTACTACAAGCTACAAAATATCTCTCATATTACATAACACAACTTACTACAAACTACAAAATAGACATTTCAGATTTTTTTTACATGTAGCCATCTTGATAAAAATACCTAAAGTTTTTAAGACTCTAAAGAACATTACACATTAGAGAAAAACATGTAATTTTTTAGTTTCTTCTTGACCAACATCTCAGAGAGGAGAGTGTTGTTGCTCAATGTCCATTGGTTCCTTTAGTTGATGAACCGTCTCTTATTCCTTCAATTTAGCTTGAGTAAAGTTAGGTGGGTATTTGTTGTTTGATGGAGATGAGAGACAATCCTTACGAAGATTAATTGTCAAATTCTATAGCATGTTGCATTCAACCTACGAGATATCAATTCTATGTTTTTGGTGGACCAACAAGTTCATGATAGTTGCATGTTGAGAGACATAGTGGTGCTCAGTCTCATGCACCTTGGTTGTTACAGAAAATAGATACGTCTTATTGAATTGTATATATTTCTCATGTCTCCTCAATATTCTTCTAAATTCTAAGACATGCATGTTCTCCATAACTGCACTATGAGCCTTGAATCTCGCAAACCAAGCTAGATAAAGAAAAACAAGACCCGCACAAAGACTTTGACCCAAGAAGATGAAGGAGTGGGACACATGCACCATGCACAATGAATTGTCAGAGCTAAACCCTTTAATTAGAGAATCCTCACAAGTTACACTGCATAGGATTGTCCAAAAATAAATAACACTGAGAAAACCAACTAGGCTATGAGCCTTGGATCCAGCAAGCCAAAACAGGTAGAGAACAAGACCAACACAAAGGCCTCAACCCAAGAGAACAAGGAAGGAGGTAACATGCACCACATGAATCCATGGGGGATTAACAAAGCCAAGCCCCTTAACCAAAATTCCTTACTCTTAACATTGAAAATGGATGTCTAACATAAAATAACATAGAGAAAGACAACCAAGAAGAATCATGGTTGGAGAAAATAAATAAGTACATGATTCGCTTTCCTCAGAGGCTCTTCCAATTTTCTTTTGTTAAAACCAACTTGCTAGAGAACTAGAGAATCAAGGTACCAAATCCATGACATAGGATCCAAAACAACAATCTTTCATTCTATCTCAATAGAATTTCTCACAAGTGACATGATATAACCAAGATCCCAAACAATCTTCCCAAATTCACTTACCTGGAAGTGTAACACCAACAAATATTGACTGCAAATGTTCCCAAATAGCTTGCACCCATATTGAACAATTATCCCACAATGATGACACAACTTCATGCTAAGGCATTCAATACACAAAGTTGAGGTTAAAGCCTGCATGCAAGAGAGGTTAGGTGTTGTCCTTGGTGTTCTCCTCACAATACCATTGAGTTGAGATGAATGTTGTTGAGCCATGTGGGTAGTAAATGTTGATTGATGTGTAATTAAACCAAACTTAGGGGATGTTACATAGTGAGTGAACCCCATTTTGAACATATTCACCTAAGGTTAATTTAGTGGCATTTTTGGCCCATAGGTCGGCTTCATAGTTGAGCTCTCACTTCACATGAAAGAAGGAGGTGTTGCGTATTAAGTTTGCCTCCTTTTTAGCTCGGGCAATTACCATAACTAGCTTGCTTTTCACCAGAATAGATTTCCCAAGCATAGCTTTGATGATTACCATGGAGTCTCATGATATGACCCTTGATTCCTTAGCTAGTTGGAGACCTCTCAGAAGAAAATATGTTTTTGCTATATTATTAGGTGTTATCTCAAGTTCCCATGCATATGTTGCTATTGTTGATCCTCCAGTATCATAAAAAATCCCCCTCACTCTTGCCACCCCTTTTATATATTTAATATTATAAAATTAATATTTATTTATTAAATTGATATTTTGATAGAAAATATAATGTCTCATATGTAAAATGAAAGTATTTAATCTCTCAAAATTAATTTCAAACATACTTAACAAATATTTGATAAATCAAATTAATTTCAATAAACCTCGATAAAATATTTTAACCATTTTATTAATACTTTAACTTTTTATTATATAACTTACTTTTTCTTTTCTTTTTCATGGAAAATTCCATGCGGGAAACTCACCCGATACTTCCCCACTTCGTAGATGATATGGGATGCTAAACTGCGACCCCAGGGACACAAGGCTCGAACCCGTGACCTCTCCCCAAACCAAGAGAGTATTTCCACGTCTTAACAACTGTGTTATCCCATGAGGCTATTATATAACTTACTTGGTTGTTAACTTTTTATTATATAACTTAATTGCAATTTTACTAATACTTTAACTTTTTATTATATAACTTCCTTTTTGGTTAACTTTTTATTATATAACTTCCTTGGTAGTTAACTTTTTATTATATAACTTACTTGGTAATATCTACTTTATGTATAGGATTAAGTCTAAATATTACTTGTCCTAAAAAAGGTTAACTTTAATAATGATTATAAGAAACATTAACTTTATTTTTCCACAGGAAATTTTTTCTTTTATATTCATCAAAATATAAAGATTGTACATAAATTTTTTCTTTTATATTCATCAAAATATAAAGATTGTACATAAGACTGCACTTTTCAAGCAATAGGTCAAAGAAAACTTGTCTTAACTAGAGAGTAAAACAACTTCTACTTATCACTCTGAGGATTGGCTATAAAAGCTTTGAAACATCTCTGAAAGAGGGCAGATAGATACAATAAACCAGGAAAAACATTGCTTCCAAAAGCACAAAGTGTGCCATGGAAAGAGAGCCATGATCAGATTGACAAAAATGACTAAAAAAACAAAAGAGACATGATTAGAAGATTTGGATGTAAAAGGTAGGACCATCATTTCCATCTTCCCTTCAGTTGTAAGCTATTCTCCCTGACTGTTTTCCAAGAGCCAACTTTGATAATCTGTCAACATCTTTGTTCTCCTCATGACAGATGTGGGAAAAGAGATTTTTCTGAAAAAAGTAAGAGATTCTAAAATTCTTTCCTTCTAGCTTTCTAGAGCTACTGCTTGAATGGCTCCTCTTTGGTTTAGCCAATCGATGACAATCCTTGAGTCCCCTAGCAAGAGCAAGTCAGGGATGGATAGTCTAATGGACAGGATTAGAGACGCCCAAACCCCCAATAGTTCATCTTTAGTGTTTGATCCTTTTTCGCAATTGAAAGTCTAGAAATAAGAGGTGGAATTGTTGATAATTATCTTTCCCCCAGCCCCACACGTTTCTTCCTTCTATTGAGCCGCTCCATCAAACCACGCTACAACAACATCGACTGGCACTGCCATCTTTTGAGGACAAGTAAAAAGAGAATTAAACTTGCTACCATAAGAAGAATGTGTTGCCAATGATTTAAAAACTACCTTATGAACATATAGAGATCCTGCCTAAAAAATGGTAGAGTTCCTTTCAATCCAAATGTTCCAGCTAATAAAGGTCGACAAGGATGCATCCGACGGGTTTGCTACAACCCAATTTGTAAAGCATTCATGAATAGAGATTATGTGCCACCTTCGAGCAAGGGACATCTCCTTATGAACTATGTTCCAAACATCAAAAGAAAAAGTGCAGTGGATAAACAAATGCTTTATCGTCTCTTTATTTCGCTTGCATAAGGAGCAAAAGCCAAGACCCGACCATCCTCGTTTATGAAGATTTCTCCAAGTGAGAATCTTGTTTTCAGCGACTAGCCAGGTGTGTAACTTTATTTTTAAGGGAAAATTCCACTTCTAGAAATTGNCTTTATTTCGCTTGCATAAGGAGCAAAAGCCAAGACCCGACCATCCTCGTTTATGAAGATTTCTCCAAGTGAGAATCTTGTTTTCAGCGACTAGCCAGGTGTGTAACTTTATTTTTAAGGGAAAATTCCACTTCTAGAAATTGCTCCACCACCCGAGCACTCTTGGCGACCATAACTTTTTTGCAATCGCGTTATAGACATTTTTAACCGTAAGAATACCTGAGTGGTCTCCTCCTGTCCAGAGTAAGAAGTCTGGTCGGTTTTGAAGGAGTATTCTGGATCTTTTTAGATTTTCCCTGTAAGCATCCCATTCCGTGGCCAAGACTCCCTCGAGCCCCAGATCAACGCTAGAAAACCAATTTTCTCCTACAGAGCCTTGGGTCTGAGGGCTACTAGTTTGAAATAATAGGAAGATTATTTTTTCTTTCAAAATATCTATTAACTCAGCAGAGAGCAGAGAGTCCTTTCCGAGGCCTAAAATAAAATCTTCCTCGATCACTATCGATTGACCATTGCATGGATTCTATGCCAGCCAATGAAGGAGGAGCGACAAAGTATTAGTTAAATTTTTCCAAGTTTGAGACCCAACCGACTTTCTAGCTGAAGCCGATCTGAGCCACGAAAGAAGATGAACATTGAGAAGATATTTTTCTTTTAACACACTACTC
>SNQJ01S0016497.1:98090-110111 GCA_010110895.2 Picea sitchensis
ACCTGCATAAATGATATTTGAAAATCTTTTGGTTTCCTTCCCAAAGAAAGGAGAAAGCTAGCTGACGTAATTTTGAAACGATCGAATAGACTAAAACCAATAATACACACTCGCATATATATCATTGAATAATTTATTTTTCAAAAAATAACATAAATAAGTTTGCATTGTTTTTCATAAAATAACATGAATATAAACCACATGCTAATATCCATCTTTTTGTGTATACTTACTATGTCATTTCTCTACAACAATTATCACGTTCTTAATACCATATACCTATAAGGTTGATACATCCAACAAGAGGGTTTGTTGAGCAACAAGTCCTTACCCAAAAGGCAGGAAGCGTCGAGTAAATGTTTGAGTTAAAGTTCCATCATGGTTCCATTCAACGAGTAAATAATTTCCCAATGTAAAGTTATCATTGATCAAGTTCCAACTAAACCATTATATTTCCACACCAAAAATCACATCTCCATTGCAATCCAAATACTAGAGCTTAATATTTAGAATGGGAGCACAACGTATATCTACAGATTTGACAAACGAGGTCATATTTAGAATTTCTATGGTATAAAGGCCATATATCAACTTAAATAGCAGGTTGGAGAAGAAATTTAAAAGACATTTCAATGGGAAATGACAGTAAAGGCGACATATTCGAAGCCATGTTTGATGCAATTAAAATCATGCATCATATTATTCTCATGATCCATTGAAATCATGCATTTACCATCTCCTCAAAGAGAGATTTACCTTCTCTAACACGGGAAGGATCTTGTTCAAAGTAATGTTAATTTTGCATTGCATAAGCTACTTATAAGATTCAATAAAGCTCATTAATGAAGTTGAAGTTGTTTGAGCGTAAACTTAGGTTTTAAAACAGTAATGTCTTAAAAGTTTCAAGAATTCAAACTAAAATGAAGGAAAATCTGTTTTAAAATAAAGGCATTTTTTCAAGACTCTAGACTAAAAGAATGGAAAACCCGCATGCTTTCAAATTTTCCACCATAACCATAGGTTTTAAAACAAGAATGTGCCATAAATTTTGAACAATTTAAACTAAAAGGAACCAAAATCTGAATGCTATTGTTTTTTAGACAAATTTTACAAGAAATACAGACAAATTTTGAAGAATTTATTCCCAAAACAAAGGAAGATAACTCTGAGCACAAATCATAAGTTTTAAAAGAAAAATGTCGAGTAACCTTAAAAGCATTTAAACTAAAACCTGCAATATCTCATATTTTTAGTGCCTCAACCTAGGTTTTAAGAAAGGAACGTGGAATTTTTTTTCAAGAATTTAAACTAAAGCTCAACATAAACATAGGTTGTAAAGGAAAATGTTGGTTACATTTTAAATTATTTGAACTTAAAATAAACGAAAAGCCAACCGAGCAGTAAAAGAACCATCTACACAGCAGCATGGGCAGCCACAAAAGATCTATATAAACATTAAATTAAAAAAAAACGTTCTAAATTCTCGTGTGTATAAAGATTTCGAGTCTCGAAAAGATCTACCAAAGAAAGAATGCAAACAACTTGTACCTGTGCAAGTATGAGGGAAGCCAACTTCCCAAACAGGACAATCCCTATGCTTCTTCGACTTCTAATACTCATAATAATTGATGTATAATTAATCTAGTCTCCAGTGTTCAATCAGTCCCTAACATCATACATAATAAGTTATAAAACTAAACTGACATTTTGGAAATTATGTTTACAATAAAAAATACAATTAAACGAAAAAGTTTTTATATTTAAAAAATTCAAGTATAGCCACGTACGTGTTTTTCATGCAAATCGTTGACAGATAGCATTTCAAAGTGGGAACGGGTGTTCTTTAGGTACCTGGCCAGTCTGAATAACAAATATTTGAACCCAGAGAAAGAGAAAGATATTTTCTCATTTCTAAATACTAGGAAATCTACTCGGTGAAATGAAGCAATCCAATCTGTTGCATCTTAAAGTTGGCTCGCCCGCCCCTCAAGATTGTATGAAACTAAAAGAACAAGATGTCTATACAAAGAGAGGTGTCGAGAATATCAACTCTCCTAAATGCATCATTGTATACCGTGAATGGAGAGCACATAACGATCCTTTTTGATAGATTCAGAGGCGTCCAAGACAAGAAATTGGAAGAATGAGGAGAGCCAGGGTCTTTAGTCGAGCTAGATTCCCCCCCCTTTACGGTTAAGGCAGGAGCCAACCCACCTGCAAGAGATGAGGCGGCTGTAACTTATGCTATATAATAATACACACTAATGGTGGTGATTTTCCTATATGCACCAACTGTCCATTTCATCGTTTGTTTGTGTTCAGACCTCATTGGTGTAGCCGCTTGTATTCATATTCGTATTTTTTCTCGCGATTTGTTTTGGAGGAGCTTTAGAAATCCACAGGAAAGCATGCAAAAGATGTTAACTTTATATGTGTTTTGCATTACTATTATCATTATAGAGGTGGTGTGTTTTGTCGGGCTTTATGTGGAGGAGAAGAGAGGTTACGAGTATGAATCTATTGTGGGAGACCCTGGAATGAAGAGCAACAAGCTGGGGGTTGCACTGGAAGAATGGAACTTCTACAATGAAGTCAGGCATGAGGCTCCTGGAATGGGTAGCCCAAGGAAGGTTGACTGCGCAGATGTTTTTCTCCCTTTACTCACAGGTAATTAATTAATTACGTTACGCGCACATATATATTCAATTAATTGGATTTTCAAGATGCCAAATACTCCCAAAACAAAATTTTATAAGGGCGCCTCTTTAAATTACAGTAGTACAACTTCAAATCTTTAAAGCAGATCATCAGTTACTCAATTGAGAAAGCTAGAAAGAAGAGATTTTACGAAAATTCAGTTGGATAGAAACGACCTATCGAGAAGTGCAGTGGAAAAAAGAGACACGAGAAGTGTTGTGGAAAGCCCGCCCACGAGAAGTGGATGGATATGCATTTGATTCATGCTAACCTCCATCTTGCATGTACAAGAGTTTGCGGGATCAAAGGAAATGCATGTACAGAGTTTGCAGGGATAGAGGATTAAAGTAAATGCATGTACAGAGTCTGCATGGGACAAAGAACTAACACGTTGGCATGGTGCTTTGCATGGTGGTGCAGGTGGTAGCAGGACATCAAGTGGCAGCAGGAGAAGAGATCAGCATGGGATATGGACTATGGATTTAGCAAACATTTAATATTAAGAAGTAATGCTAGGCATGTGCCTAACATTACTTTGATTGTATAAAAATAGTATATAAATGTGTCCTTTAAAGTGAAGATAAGCTAAGTTTTTATCCGCCTGTGCCTCGGGAAGAGGCCAAATAAGAGGTAGAATTGAAAAGTTACGTTAAAATTCTATGAATTTCTAACTTAGACTGTATAAACCTCAGAAACTTTGGGTTAAAACAACTTAAATTCATTGGTCTTTGTGCCAACTAATTGCAAAACTAAAAAATCGATTACAAATAATTCCCCTAAGCTTGAAGGGCAAGGACTAATAAGAAAGTATGGGTTGTAAACTTGCTTTAATAAATATCTTGAAATGGCAGCTTGAAGCAATTTATTTCATTTTTTGCATGAAACATTTTAAACTTTGGCATGAAAAATTTACAACCCTATTTATTTGGATTAAGCCCACACTTTGGTTGGATATTTCAATCCTAATTCTTACTTTGAGTTTAATTAGTTAATTATAATTTATTTATTTATTTACATTAGATTTTGATTTGGTTATTTTATATTTGATTGTTTTATATAATTTGTCGACCAATGTCTTATTATAGAATTTTGACAAGGATCATGTTCATTGGTTGAGTGTTGTTTTATTGTCTAATTAAAACTAGTACAGTCGTAAACTTGTGGCTGGTGAACGCCGAAAGGTTTCGGCTAGCTCAGAAAATGAAACGYTAATCACTCGGACGTGACAATTAGTTAGCCACCATAGTAAATTTTAAATATGATCAAGTAAAAGTAAAAAAAATAAACATGTWAACAKACGCCTTTATAATAGTGAGGAAGTTAGTGGTTGAAATCACAACCATTGATTTATTGGGACGACTAAGAATATTCCATCAATATTTAATCTTGTCCATACAAAACTGATTAAGCACTAAAAACCTATTAAATGTGCCCATTGTCAATAGGTGTATGCCTTTCGACCTAATTATTGCATTTTATGTTAATTGAAAATATTTTTTTTTAATTTAAAAAAGAAAAAAAAAATAGAAAAAAAATGTATTMATCTAAATTATTCTATTTTGAGAGTAGTATTCCTTTAATTCTATTTAAATATTTTTTCCAAATCTACATATATATATTTTTGAAATGTATATTTTATAATAATATTCTTTGTTATTTTTTTTAAATAGGAAAAACTTATTATAACTTATTTGTAATTCATATTGAGAAGAATTCATATTGGTTATTATTAGTGAATGTAGGTTGATTCATGATCATTATTTAAGAAAGTCATTCCACATGAAATGATGTGTTGATTGTTGATTCTTGAGTGGGTGGACTTTCACTCTCACCATATGCCTTTGGGCTTTCGATAATTAACATGTTTCCTTTAAGAAGAAGAGTTTTTAGCTAATCATTACAAGTAATTCTCAAACTTCCTCTAAGAACAAAAAGATGATTTTAACTTAAATAGTATATTTGCAAGAAAACTTATTATTAAAGTTACATTCAACATAATCATATTTTTTTAGTAACATTTAATCTTAATCCTATACATAAAATCAAATATTACTCAAAATTACAATTTAATCTCTTACTTAATATAGTATCATTTATCATTCTAAATTCTAAGCAAAAATAATTTTATACTTCAAATAAATCAAATAAATCAGAAAATCAATATGGTATGAAATGCCCTCTCAATCATTTAGATAAAATTTTCTTTATTTTTAAAAGCAAAATCTTTTGTTAAAAATTGTGAAATAGACCATGTATTTAAAAAAATGTAATCATGGAATGAAGAATGATTATAGTTATATGAATGCTCATGAATCACTAACATGCAAATTTATACAAATTTCTTTTATTTTTTTAAAAGCACAATCTTTTGTTAAAAAAAATTAGATAAAATTTTCTTTATTTTTAAAAGCAAAATCTTTTATTAAAAATTGTGAAATAGAGCATGTATTTAAAAAAATGTAATCATGGAATGAAACATGATTATAGTTACATGAATGCTCATGAATCATTAACATGCAAATTTATACAAATTTCCCACAATCTTTTGTTAAAAAAAATGTAATCATGAAATGAAACATGATTATAGTTATATGAATGCTCATGAATCATTAACATGCAAATTTAAAAGCACAATCTTTTGTTAAAAAAAATGTAATCATGGAATGAATCATGATTATAGTTATATGAATGCTCATGAATCATTAGCATGCATGCAAATTTATACAAATTTCCTTTATTTTTTTTAAAAGCACAATCTTTTGTTAAAAATTGTGAGATAGGCCATTAATCATAAGCATGCAAATTTATACAAATTTTTCTTTATTTTTATTTTTTAAAGAAAGTAGATCTTTTTGTTAAAAATTGTGAGATAGGTCATGTATTTAAAAAAGCGTGATGTAATATATGGATTTATTTTTTCACACCTTTAATATAATAATTAAGATCTTTTATATAAAAGAAAGTTATTATTTATTTGAGCATTATATATTATTTATATAAAATTATTATTTAATTAATTATAATATTTTGTTCACTTAAAATTTATATAAAATAGTTTTATATTTATTTTTTTATTATAAGTCTGAATAAAAATTGTGAGATAGGCCATGTATTTAAAAAAAAACTGTGATGTAATATATTTATTTATTTTTTCACAACTTTAATATAATAATTTATTTTTATATAAAAGTATTATTTATTTAGTATATTATTTTTATATAAAAATTATTATTTAATTAGTATATATTTTTATTCATAAAATTTATATAAAATAGTTTTTTATATTTATTTTTATTATAAGTTTGAATTTAAAAAAGTGGAGTTAAATATTCAATTAAAAATTAGTGTGTTAATAAAATTTGTATAAAATAGTTTATATTTATTTTTATTATGGTTTTGAATTTAAAAGTTGGTATGTATTTTTGTAAAATTATTCAAATTATTAAATATTGTGTATAGAGCATGGTTGTTTAAAAGTTTTTTTTAAAACAAAAGTGAGATATGGTGTATTATATAAAAGTTGCAGCCTAAATCAAATAATATAGTTATAATTTCGGTATTAGAGAATGATTAATTTCTTATTGGTTGAATATATAAAAAGGAAAGATTTAAAAAATATGTATTATAGAGATTTTTACATGTATATATTTTATAAAAAGTGTCTAGAATTTTGACAACTTTGTTCAACATAAAATATGATAAAAAAATATGATGATTGTTCACTAACTAGACCTCTAGATGTTTGGAGGAGTTTCTTGATTCCCAATGTCCATGTCTTTAAGCAATTGATGCACTATCTTGTCCTGCTTGAAGTCAAGATGTACATAGGTGGTAGACATCAAATTTGAGGTTGTTGACTTAGTACCCTTGCTTAGACTTAAAACCAAATTTATGAGGTAGTGACATTCAAATTCTAAGGCGTCAATTCCTTGGTTATAATGAGCTACGAAATCCATAATTGTGCATTATTTGCATTACAATGATGCTCATCCTTGCGTACCTTAGTTGTAATTGAAAAAATCGAGGTTCAATTTCATTGTATAGTTTCCTCACGATGCATGAGCACCCTGTGAATATCTTTTTTTAAATAAAAGAATGGAGACCACACTATAATATATTAACAAAGCATGTGAGAATATACATGATCCAAAGGATTTTGTGGATTGAGAATCTTCAGGAAAAAGGCAGGAAGCAACATTTTTACATTTCCAAAACAACCATATTCTATTGGCACATGTCCTGCCCGAAGGAAACCAAGGCAATTGCCACAGAATTAAAAGTAAAAGCGATAGCAAAAACTAAAAACATAAAAACATAAAATCTAGGTTGTTTGGTATTTGGCTTCTTCGTCGGTTTCAGAGTAGCTATGGAATAGCAGTATTCGTCACGAGAGTGTGTTCGTCGATCGAGAATCACAGTGGGCATGTGCGATCGAGCGATCCCCATCCCCAAAAGCTTGCGTGCTCAATTAGATCCATGTATTCCGGGCTCCAAACACCAAGGGCGAGGTGTTCTTATTTCAGCAGAAAGCCAGCCATGTCTGCGAACATCCGAATCTTTGTCACCCCACCTTCCAAATCTGCTAATACGCTTCTTTGCTGGTAAGCACACTTCACAGGTTCTTAAATAGAAAGCACCATGTCTGCTTCCACGAGAATTTCTTCACTCAATTATGCACCGGAGCCTAGGTAAGTCCAAATTAAGCATGGCAAATGCACTTTGTGAGAATATCTTGGCGAGGTATGTAGTCCATGATTCTTGTGTTGTTAATGGGATGGTGTTGCCTATGTTTAACAAGGTTAATCTCGGACTGTTGATTAGGTATCAGGGTCTATAGGTCAAGATAGGTCATTATAAAAAACAACACACATGAAAACCAACCCAATATCACACTAAAAAAAATAGAAATATAAGTGAGAGAGATAAAGCCCCTATAGGAATTCTCTAGGATACAATAAATTCCCCAAGAAACCCACAAATTAAAAGATTGGCAATTACAAGAGAGGTCGGGCAACTGAGAAATACCAAGAATCAAACAAGAGAGCCCAAGCACTTTCCCTAGGTTTTAGGAATTAGGGGAATCAATGCGCCTACCATAATTATAAACAAATGATGGAGACAAAATTTCCATAAAATGATTCACAAGTTGATTGAGATCCTTACCAGGTCACCGTTGATGAGGGAAACTGTGCTCTGTCTTGTAATGCCCACACCCAACAATGATTCCATTATCCCATCTTTGTTATGATATACCTCACACCAGAGTTAGGTCAAGATAGGTCATTATAAAAAACAACACACATGAAAACCAACCCAATATCACACTAAAAAAATAGAAATATAAGTGAGAGAGATAAAGCCCCTATAGGAATTCTCTAGGATACAATAAATTCCCCAAGAAACCCACAAATTAAAATATTGGCAATTACAAGAGAGGTCGAGCAACTGAGAAATGCCAAGAATCAAACAAGAGAGCCCAAGCACTTTCCCTAGGTTTTAGGAATTAGGGGAATCAATGCGCCTACCATAATTATAAACAAATGATGGAGACAAAATTTCCATAAAATGATTCACAAGTTGATTGAGATCCTTACCATGTCACCACTGATGAGGGAAACTGTGCTCTGTCTTGTAATGCCCACACCCAACAATGATTCCATTATCCCATCTTTGTTATGATACACCTCACACCAGAGTTCAAAGGATAAGGCTAATTGAATGATAAGCATGCGATGAAGCACGGTGAGGGTCATTTCATATCCTCGAACCGTGTGTGCAATTTGGAGCTCATGATGATCAAACACACTAAGGTTGAAAGCATCTCCTCTATACTTAAGGTACCTTATCATCAGACTATGGGATGGTTTGAGATTCAATTGCCCGATTAATCCTAAGAACTCCCTCTTTTAACATTGAGGCCTCATTGGCGGAAATGTTTTCTTAATGATTGTTCTTCTTGAGAACTTGGAGGAAAACAATCTTTTGAAATCTCTCTTCCTCATTAAAAATCTGAGCAAGGATGGACGCTAGAGAATAGTCAGCTGGAAGAGATTTTTTAATCATCTGGTTGATTATTGCACTTAAGTTTCCTACTATAATCAATTCTTTTATTTGGAGATCAGTTGCAATTCTTAATCATTGAAGAAAATCGTATGCTTTTGTTTGTATTGGTAGAATTCCCTAGACCTCATGCAAAGGTTGCTTTAGTTTTTCCTCTAGGATCAATGATGATACCCACTGCACCTATCAACCTAGTGTTGAGGGGTTTGTTGTGGAGTAAGATACTCTTATATTATGATTCAAGGCCCATGCATGGTGAGACAATGTCGTCAGGGGTTTTACTAATTTGTAATCTATCCAAATCATAAAAAATTCAATCAGAGTTTTACATAAATGAAAACTCTAACTTTTAGTATCACCAAATTTCAACAATGAAGGAAAATTTGTGATCTGAATTTATGAGCGGAACGAAATGAAACACATATATATAACATTAACACATAGATACAATGAACAATAACAGGGATACATTGAAACTTGATTTCTATTCAATAAAGAAATATGTTGAAACTGTAAAATGCAGAATGAAAATGATCTTGCTCGAATGGTGGTAGATAATATCTGAGAAGAGACGTGGAAGATACACGCATTCATCTGAGCACATTAAAATGAGGCCCCTGGGCCTTTTTAGCATAAAGAAGTAATTAGAAAACCCTAGACATCCAAAAACCTAACCCTAGGAGATGAAGCGCCAAAAGTCATGTGGGCCCTAATGGGGTAAGTTGGTACATAAACTTCCTGGGGTCGTAACTTTTGCATACGATTTTCATTTTAGGTGCATGATATCCCATTGGAAAGGTTTATTCGAGGACTACACATGTTGTCGTCACAGTCTAACTTTATCCACAGTGTGACTGTGGCGAGCCCAAAAAACGATGTTTAAGGTCTCAAAATGGCCCCAAAAGTTTAGGACCCAAAAAGCTAGAAAAAAACTGCCAAGGTGAAAACTGTATGTGAGCCAATTGGAATAGGTGGGTGGTCGTCGATATCCACCTGGATCAATCCTCCCCCATTAGGAAATAATGGTCTCAATTTTGTTGAGTTCCCCCGTTAGATGAGGAAATTTCTATTGAATTTGGCCTTGGGTGAGCCCCTTGCCTTGGTGCAGGAGTTGCCACGCTTTGACAACATGATAAATTGAAGCTTCTATTGGTGAGGTCCCTTGACCTGTTTGTCCATGATATGATCAGTGGATGTTTGTTCCATGCAGTCAGGGCCGAGCTCTATCGGTGTCAACTATTCTGTTATCTCTGAGGTGTCCAATAATGGTGGAAAGTATGGTCGAAGGAGGTCCACATTAAACACTGGGTGCAAGCCAAGGAAGGGGGAAATGTTGAGCTCAAAAGCATTGTCACCCACAACCTTGGCGATGGTGTAATTTCCATATCGGAGTGGATGAAGCTTATGATGGGGTCTTATAAGGCATTTTTTCTGCAAGTGCAACCAAACTTCATCTTCCACCTGAAACTTGTGCGGCACACGATGTTGATCATGGAACTGCTTGTACTTGGCATTGGACTTTTGAAAAATATCTTGAACTTGTTAGTGAATGTGTTGGATTCATTCAATGAACTAGGTGGCTTTGTCGGCTTCGGTTTGAGCATGTGATGATTATGCCTGTGTGGATGCAAGGGGTAGTGCAACATCCATGGGACCCAATGGTTGAAATCCCAGCCCCACCTGAAAGGGGTTGTGGTTGGTTGAACTATGTATGGCTTTATTGTAATTGTGTTGAACATAGGGAAGACTCTCATCCCATGTGCGTAGATGCTTGGAATTATACATGTGCAAGATATGAACAATCATCCAGTTTGACGACCTCGATTTGGCCATATGTTTGGGGGTGGAAGGAAATGGATTTGGTGAGCTTGGTGTCCAACAGTGACCATAGGCTTGACCAAAATGTGCTGAGGAACCAAATGTCCTGATCTAAGACAATGGTTTGTGGTATCCCAAAATGTACCCACACTCGTTCGAAGAAGAGCTTGGCAATGGTCTCCGTTGTGATGCTCTTCTTACATGTGACCATAATCRCCATCTTGGAAAATCGATCAACAAACACAAAAATACAATCATTTCCCTACTTGGTTGAAGGAAGGCCCGACATGTAGTCCATCGAGATGGATTCCAGGGCCTGTCGAGAGTAGGAAGAGGAGTGTACATTCCTTGTTTCTTAATGGAAGGTTTGGAAATGGCATAGACCATGCAAGACCTGATATACTTGCTGACATCTTGTCAAAGTTTCAGCCAATAGAAATGTTGTTGCAACACTGCCACTATATTTTCTATGTCGAAGTGTCTTGCCACTCGACTATAGTGAGCTTCCCAAATCAACTTCACTCACTCGCTTGATGGGATGCAGAGATGGACCAGATGACACAACAACCTGTCCTAAAGATGGAAATTAGTGACAATTGTGTTTGTGCCCAGCATATGGTAGGTAGTGGCGAAGTCAAGATCTCTCTTGTAGACTTGGGGCCATATGAAGGTCTCATGGCCACGGGAGTGTAGCATCGTGGTTAGTGCAACAATTGGAGGTTGACTGAGGCAGTCGATGATGTGGTTAGTGCTCCCTGTCTTATACTTGATGTTGAGATGGAACTGTTGCAAGTATGTGGACCACTTATGATGGAAGTCATTCTGCAATTTTCCTTGTGTCTGCATGAACTACAGAGGCTTATGATTAGTGTGGATGATTGTCTCCTTCCTGAAAATATAATGTCTCCACTGGCGACAAGATTGTATAATGGAGTGCATTTCTTTATCGTAAGTGGGGTACTTACTGATGATATATGATAGTGTCTCACTATGATAGGCCACGTGATGTCTGTGATGAGTATTAACTGTGCCCACAACATAGTTTGAAGCATTTGTCTCAATCTCAAAAGGTTGTTGCAGGTTGGGTAATGAGAACACTGGGGATGAGCACAAGCATTGCTTCAAATCACCAAATGATTTCTGTTGCAACTGGCCCCATGTGAACTTTTCCTTGCCACCACCCTTGGTCACTTGGCTAAGGGCCCATGCAATCTAGGAGAATCCCAACACAAACTTGTGATAGAAATTGGAAATGCCTAAGAATCTTTAAAGCTCAGTGAGTGTGGTCGGGGATGGCCAGTCACAAATGACCTGGATATTGGCTGGATCGACATTCACCCCATGCTCATCAACAATGTAGCCTAGGTAATGGAACCTGTTCATGTCGAAGGAGCATTTTTCCAAATTTTCATATAGCTTGTGTTGCCACAGAGTGTGCAGAACCTG
>SNQJ01S0016497.1:151725-165350 GCA_010110895.2 Picea sitchensis
TAATAATAATATTAAAATCTAACTAAGTTAATCAATTCACTTAATCAATATTGTTAACTATATATATATATATATATATATATATGGAAGTGCTACATGTTAAGTGGAATTTATTAAATTTGTATGAATTAATTACGATTTATGAAGTTTAGGTAACTTTCTAGAAGTATGTCAGAAAGGGGAGGACTTTGAGGAGGAGTTGAGCCTTTCAAGGAGAAAGGTGGTGGAAGGAGGAAAAGGGGAAGGATTTGGGGGTTCCAAAAGGGGAAAGTGATTTTAGTAAATTAGGGAGAAGGGGTCACAAAGATTGAAAAGCTAGACTTGAAGGTAATTTTGAAGGGATTGAGATATAGACATATTGGGGTTGTATTTTTGGGCTTTCGGCATGGAGGGCTAGGAAACCACCCAAGGTTTTCCTAGAGCTAGGGAGCTAGTGAGGTTGTTTCTAGTTGGAACGGAGGATAAAAATTTAGTTTCAAAAATTTGGAGAGCAAAGAAGGAAAGGAGAACTTAGGGAGTAGCTACAAGCTACAAGGTACTAAACATTACAAGGAGAACACCTTCTAGCGAAGGTTTTTAGTATTACAAAATTTGGAAAAATTTTCAAAAAAATCTCCACTATAACCTCCTCTATTGACTACAGAGGTTTTAACAGATGTTCCATATAACCAAAAAAAATTGGCCCAACGGAGGTTGTAGTGGATGTATTTTTTCCAATGTTGTTCTTGTCAAAATGCATCGGTGTGGTAATGTCAAACACACACCGACATGTAACTATCATAAAAATGCACTAATGGGTTAATATCATACAAACACCCTGAAGCTTAATATAATAAAAAAACACCCCAATGTGTTTATAACTATGGCACACCTGTTCCTCCTTTTTAGTTGTATGCAGAGCACCGATATTCTTATAATTTCTACGCCCTGGTTTTGCCTTGTTTTCTTATGAAGCACCAATGCGTTTTAGGATTTGTATGCCCTAGTGCATTTAATTTATAGTGAGCATTGGTGTGATCAAGTTATCCTGAGATCCGATGTGATTAATATAGCATGCACCCCGATGCTTGTGTAATTAGTACGTACCAATATCCGTTTTACCATGTGCACCGAAGGGTAGTGAAATTTTGAATATTCGAGGTGAGATGTTGGTGCCATTATTTTTACTAAGCACTGCTATGTATATTATAGTAAAGGCATCGGTGCGTAAATAATATTTAGAACCCCGGTGCATATAATAAATGTAACACACCAGTACGTAAATTATTTTTAATGCTTCGCTGTATATTTTAAACATGAGCATTGTACAATTTTGAAACAATAAATATTATTGTACATTATATCGTTTATGGAATGATGTGTTTCTCAATAGTTTGTATCGATGCGTTATTATAATTAATGTGCATCGATGCGTATTGCGCCTCAAAATGCACCGATTTCTATATTATGGCATGCACCTTCTAGTGAGTTCAAAAGAATACATCGCACTGATATGTATGTATTTCAATTCATTCTTTTTTAACAAATTTTCAATGAATCGTTTCAAAATCGAATAATTTTTTTATAATAATATTGTTTTATATTTTTGTTATTGCATTTTGATATAATGATCACATTATTGCATTATCCAACCAATTACACCTCTGTTATTTGTAACAATGTAAATCATCCACATATTAATTATTTAGGAACACAACATTTTACAATATTTGACAATGCAATGAAATAAGAAACCCATTTTATTATATATGAATAAGAGACCTATTGCCAAACAAAAATGGACAATGTAAATGTCTAGTACAATAATCTAATTGCAACCAATTTGTAATTGTTACACTTATTGCTAACATGTCCTCATGCAATTGGGACAATATGTTGAGTACATTAAAAAAATTCCATGATTATCAGAGACAAATATTCAAAATCATACAACTTGCAGTAGCAGTCAATTATATTGATTGTCATCCATCAATTGAATTGTTTACATTGCTCGAGTTGCGTGCATGTCCCATTTCTTCATCATTTGTAGGTGATATTATACTTTGTTTTTTTAACATAATGTTAGATATATATATATATATATATATATATATATATATATATATATATATATATATATGATTGTGTAAATTAAAAAAACATACCTTAACACCAAGTCTTTCATAAACAATACACATTCTTTCGAAGCCATGCTTCATGAATTATCTCAAAATCTCCTCTGTTGGTTGCATTCCATACTTTGTTTTCTGTATGTTTAATACAACATGACAAAGTAGAGTCGATATAATCAATACAAAGTTTTCTTGTTTTTTCATTAATTATAAAACAAGGGAAGTTTAACAACATAGTTACTTACAAATTATTCAACTAAACTTTCATTCTTCAACATATAATCACAACCCATACTTAACCCAATGTTTATCAATTCATGGGTTGGATCCTCTTTGTATGTTAGCACCTACTAGAAGACATCCATGGAAAAGTTTAAATTAATTATTTAAGTATAAATATCACAAAAAACATGAAATCTTAAGAAAGGCTGAAAACATAAATACTCACAAAGTTTGTGACCAACCCTTGTATTCATTGTCGTCATGTCTTATGTGTTGAATGGATTCTATATGTTTTTATTTTCTACAACAAAACAATTGAAAATTAGTATTTCATATGATACTTAAATTCGATGTACATAAAAGAATAAATAAATGATTACATACCTCTAATGCACTTTGTAGTTGGGATGGGTCCTCTTGTGAAACAATTATGTTCATTTCATTTACCATATTCTTCTACACTTTTTTGGACATTGCTATGTTCGACATGTCTTAGTTTTCCTCTTGTTTGTCCCTTGGAATTTTCCAAATCTCTTTGAAAAAAAAAACTAGGAATCATCAGATATAAAAATTACTTAATTTTTTTAAGAAAAAAATCGTGGTGCGTATAGTAACTTCATATGCATCGAGGCATCAATAATATTTATATGTATTGGTGAATAAACCATACATATATGCATCAGTACAACATAAAAGTGTCATTGCAAAATTGAAAATGTTTTACAAATTTTTGTATTCAACTGGTGCTTTGTGAATTCAAAAAAGCACAATTCCCTAAGTACAGTTTATTACACACTATCGAGCATTGAACAAATTTAAGAAATAGTAATTTCCATATAAAAAAATATTTTTTCCATTTTAAACTCAATGGTGCTCTTTGTAAACAATGCACCCCGGTGCGTATCTAGGTTAAATGCACACCATCGACTGCGGAAATGATTTTTAATATTATTTCTAATTTAAATAAATTGATGTTAATTACAAACAAATCTGCACCAATGCTCTTACTATGTATAGAGCACGTCCCTCACCCCGAAGGTGTTTTTAAAAAAAACCGATAGAGAAAAGAGAGTTTGGGATCTAATGCAATGAGTGGTTTCATTGCAATGGATATGAAACACCCATATATAAATAAACAAACCCTATACGGAAATTTTTCTTAACAAAAAAACTTGTGAAATATAAAAGAAGAAAGCAAAAAAATAGCGAGGAAATTAGGGCTTCCAATACTAAAGGTAATGTGAAACCCTTTTTGTTTGTTTGGGAATGCACTGAAAAATTGTTTGAATCAAATAGGAGAATGATAAAGATGATTAATAGAATGAAATCATATACTTGAAATTTCTCCTCTGCTTATTTTTATGTGATCTCCAGTAATCCCCCTTGAATTTATCTTTTCAAAAAAAAATCCACCCACTCTAAACTCTTTGCTGATAAATCTTTGTTGCACAAATCTCCTTTCTAAATTTTGGCAAACAAATAAAAGAATGAATAGGGTTTTCCTTTATAAACACAAAAACTCAAATACTTGCTCATTTTTTCATTGTATAGTTCGGTGCATTGATGATAAATGCGCACGTTGTTGTTTTTTTTGAAAATTACATTTTCAGTGTGCTATATCATGCATAGTGCACCGATGTGGTGTATACATATAATGCACTGATTTATTTTTGTAATAAATTTCAAAGTATTGCTAGTAAGTGCACATTATTTTTCTAACTTGCTTCAGTCGGTGTGCTATATAGTTCGAAATGCACTGGTGTGATGTGTAATTAATAATGCCCTTGTGTTGTGTGTAAGTAATAACACATTGTAAGATAGTTAAATTTTCACAATGCAAATGAAAACATCCACATTTAAAGTTTATAGAGGTTTTCTTTGCAGAAGCAATAACATAGGCCAATCTTCAATGTTTCTCTCAATTAAATGCACCTGTGCATTTGGTTTATCCATACACACTGGTGCATCTTTATATGATTAAGAGCACTAGTGGGAGAGAGAGGGGGGAGAGAGAGGGAAGGGGATACAATGAGTGAGAGAGGGAGCGAAATACTGAGGGGGGGAGAGGGGTAGATACAAGGGGGAGAGAGAGGGGGGGATAAGGAGAGAAGGGGAGGGAGGGAGAGAGCCAACAAGAGAGAGAGAGAGAGAGAGAGAGAGAGAGAGAGAGAGAGAGAGAGCATCAAATTCACATTTTCTATATTCAAGGAGGATATTTTTAGGGATCAAGTAACTATTTCATATTTTGTAAAGTTGGATTGATATTTCTTGTATAGCTGGGATGAAAAAACAATGATATTGTAGAAAAAATAATGATTTTTCAAGTGTGTTTTCAATAAAGAACATGATTTTTCGATGATATTTGGAAGCCAGTATTGGATCTCAATATTAGCCCCTTCTATTCTTTGAAGTTGCTTTTGAAGATAGATTGTTCTATGCCACAAAGATGACAATTTTGGCTCAAATGCAGGAAACATTGAATTATAATATCAAATGGTTGATTCTTTTAATTCCAACTCATTCTGTATCTTTGGAAGTCCTTCAAGTTCTCTCACGCCGATTGCAGTACGTCTATATTTTATTGATAATTCCTTTATCTCATTGACTTTATGTTATGTATGTAGGTGCAATTTAATAATTATTCATTGAATTTTGCAGGATCGAGTTAAGATGCTCAAGATATTCCTGTAATCCCAAAATTTTGCAAGCTCTTATCAGGAGAAAGATAACACAAGCATATGCTTGATTAAAATGGATAGCTTCTTTACCCTACCAATCCTAACATGTGATCTTCCAACAACTAGCCTAGGTAAATAATATTAAACTGTGAATTGGATCTCTTTTATGTAGACAACCCCATTGTGAATAAGAAAAAGATGACCAAGTAATTGTATTTTTGGATTTTCAATGGAACTAATGTAAATGTATTGCTTAATTTTATATTTGTTTTATAAATTGGTTAGTTTCATGTTTATTATTGGGAAAAAAATTTCCATGCTTCTAATAAGTGTTTGGTATTATTTTTGAACATATTAAAATCATTGTGTTACTAATATTATCGATGTAATGTTCAATATTTTTACAATCGAGATTCTGATGACGAGTGACCTTTCCACCATCTACAATTTCACCCCACTGCGATGTCAAGTCACGAGCTTGCTACTAAACTAAAACAACTCAGAAATGAACCATACTGAGAATGGTTAAAATAACCACCTATTCAATTTCCACTACGTCTTGAATCACCAATTAAAAACCTCGATAGTAACAATAGTTCTTCATGTATTAGGGATGAAGGAAATAATATAGAGGTTGGTATGGATGATTTCTTGTGGGATACCAAAGCCACGGAGGGAATGTTGTTAGATGCATTCTAGCAAAATGAACTAGGACGATGCTGATGTCGTAGATATCTTCTACAAAAGTTTGAAATTTGCTTCCACCACCCTTCTATTTGGTCCAATACAAGGGTTTGAAAGGTCTACCTAACTAGGGACAACGATGTTACTTTACAAATCAAAAGCAATGTATGGTATGTGAGACACATGTTTCTCGACACTTTTAAGGTAGCTAATCATTAAGTCCCCTATTTCTTAAGGAATATTGTCACACAATGAATGAAGAAAAGGGTTGATTTTATTCATGCTTAATGACAACGT
This sequence comes from Picea sitchensis, assembly GCA_010110895.2. Lineage (NCBI taxonomy): Eukaryota > Viridiplantae > Streptophyta > Pinopsida > Pinales > Pinaceae > Picea > Picea sitchensis. The sequence continues at coordinate 157,718 of SNQJ01S0016497.1, forward strand.
ACGTTTCTATTTCCCACTGATTGCAGGTTACTCAAAGATAAGGTACTTCTGAGTGATAATATCTTTCCCGATAGTTGCGTAGAGACAAAGCAAACGCTGAAAATGTTGGGTGTTGAGTACATATCATACCACACATGTCAAAATGATTGTATTTTATACAAAAATAAATATGTGGACAAAGAGATATGTCTAGAATGTGGGCATGACAAGTACCATGAATAAAAAAACAAGGGTAAGGCACATGGTCCTCCTTGTAAGATATTGAGGCACATGCCTATAATTCCAAGGATTCAAAGTCTCTTTCATTGCAAACAATTAGCCATGTTGCAGTGGTGGTATGCCTCACATAGAAGTGAGTCATGAGTTATGTGAATCCCAATAGATTCAATAGTCATGAAGCATATAGAGGATACATGGCCTGATAAATTCAAGGATGAAGTACAAAGCCTCCAATTGAGCATAAATATGGATGGAGTTAACCCGTATTCCCTCCAAAACACCAACTATTCTGTTTGTCCAGTGGTAGTGATCAATGACAATATCCCCCCATGGTTGTCGGTGAATACTGAACATCTTATGCTGGCTCTTATAGTCCCATGAAGAAGACAAGTGAAGAGAGTGGATGTCTACCTCCAACCATTGATCAATGAATTTAAGCAATTATGGGAAGGGATACATGTATATTATGTATCAAGACCCATCCCAGTGGAGAGGAATTTTATGCTGTATGGCATATGTGTGTACACCACGCATGATTATCCAGGAATAACATTTTTCTCTGGTAAGCATGTTCATCGATTTGTTTGTATTTGTAATTTTATTTGGCACACTTCATTTGGTGAAACTATATTTTTGACATTAACATGCTATGAATATGATAACATCGTAAGTCTTGTAAAAAAATGGTACCATGGATGTAAATGTTGTGGAACTTTGATAAAATCTAGGTGATCCAACCACCTATAAAAGTTGATGTATGACTGTTCGAGAGTATTCCTCCCAGAAGACCACCCTTATAGAAGAGTTGCATATGCTTTCAATGGTAAACCAAAGAGAACCTAGAGACCTAAAATAATGACACCAATAGATTGGAATAGGGCATATGACACAGAGAAGGAGAAGGAAATAGAAGAATTGTTTGATTCAGATGGGTAACCTATGTTCGATGATCATGAATTTTTTGACACCTATGTTGATAAAATGCCCATTGGGATGAAAAGAAAATTTGTATTTTAGGAGATTCCATATTGGGGGCATCTTAAAATTGGCCACTTACTAGATCCCATGCATATATTAAAAAATGTTTCATCTTCTTTATGGAGGCACATATCATGGAATAAAAGCGACACATTGGTTGTCATGAGAGATATTATCACTTCAAATACTAAAAAGAGATATTGGCCAAGAAATGAAACTAGAAGAGAGGTTGGTCCCTCTTGGTCTTTTAAAGAAGGTGATGTCCCATGGATTTTGAAGAAATATGATCTTTCTATGGTGAAGGATGTTATATTGGGTGTGAAGGCCTAGAGACCTAAAATAATGACACCAAAAGATTGAATAAAGGCGACATAGAGAAGGAGAAGGAAATGTAAGAATTGTTTGATCTCGCATGGGGAACCTATGTTCATTGATCATGAATTTTTTGACACCTATGTTGATAAAATTTCCATTGGGATGAAAAAGAAATTTGTATTTTAGGAGATTCCATATTGGGGGCATCTTAAAATTGGCCAATTTACTAGATCCCATGCATATATTAAAAAATGTTTCATCTTTATGGAGGCACATATCATGGAATAAAAGCGACACATTGGTTGTCATGAGAGATATTATCACTCAAATACTAAAAAGAGATATTGGCCAAGAAATGAAACTAGAAGAGAGGTCTGTCCCTCTTGGTCTTTTAAATAAAGGTGATGTCCCACGGATTTTGAAGAAATATGATCTCTATGGTGTAAAGGATGTTATAATGGGTGTGAAGGCAACCCCTTTATGTATTCACTAATGCATGCTTCTCTTCTCAATCACTGTAGATGGGAACTTATTGGGGTTAAAATCACATGACCATATGAACCTTCTATGGGATGTATGTTGAATACATGATTCTTATTCTATACCGATGTTGGTAAAATTATGCTATGCACTCGTAGTTTTATGGAAATTAATTATGCATGTGTTTATTTTGCAATGTCATTATCCTTTTCTCGCAAGGTGAGCCAGGTGAACTACTCCACTTCCCTCTGTGACCTATGATACATGCCACATGTACTATCTTAAAATTATTTGCATTTGTACATTGGATCACATCAAGGGAGATTCATATGGATAACATTCCACGGTGGCATCGAGAGATAACTAAGATTGCTTGTATATTTGAGAAGGAACTACCCACAAATTTTATGGACTTGCAAGTCCATCTTCTAATTCACCTACTTGATGAGGTTTAATTAGTTGGGGTGCTCTCATGTCATTGGATGTTCTTCTTAGAGAGGTACATGAAAAAATTGAAGGGGTTTGTTCGACAAAGTGAAAAACCAATGGGCTCTATGGTAGAGGGGTGCATAGTATATGAGTCGTTCTATAATGCTAGTGAGTATATAAAGAAAATTGACGACACAGAAGGGACAGTCGTTTGGGATGACCATCAATATGATGACAAAAGGGAAGGGGAGCTACTCCAAACGAATGAAAAAAGGCACTTGATAAATAATAAGTTAATTATATTTTGTCAATTTAATATAAAGAAATTGTTTACAATGAAGTTGATAATATATATTTCATCCCATGTTATTTATTTTGAATTCTTTTATATATCAATGAATTTAGAAATTTTGATTCAATCAATAAATTCATTCTTTAAGTTGATAATATATATGTGATCTCATGCTATTCGTTTTGAATCTTTCTATACATCAACTAATTTAGAAATGGATGCCATCAATAAATTCGCTCTTTACAACATGGAGGCAATGAGACCATGGGTCATGTTGTATGAAGATAAAATAAGGAAATGGGATAGTGACAGGAAAGAATTCAGACCATTGAATGGTAGAAGCATGCCTTATCTTGATCATTTAAAAGAAAATATGCCAAAAATATATCTCAACAGTGGGGTGGTTGACCAAATACAAGTAAAATATGTGGTGTCTTGTCGTAACCCGTGTGGAGAAGATATGGATGCACTAAACATAAGGATCGAGTGTAGCAACTCTGTAATGACCTCTATGAGTACCATGTTCTATTTATAATATTGCACATTTGAATTGTAACACGTATTATGTTTTTATTAATGCTTCAATTATTTGACATATGACACTGTCATTTGTTCACATTTTTATAGGTGCATTTGTTCTCATATATGTGGGAATATGGACATCATTTTCGCACTGAGTATGCTGATGATGGACACATCACACAAGATTGTGGAGTGGAGGTCGAGTTTCACCAATCTATTCGTGCTAGCCACTATGATGAAAACCTAATAGGGGGGGAGTTAGGTTACATTGGTAAGATACAAGAGATCATGCAAGTGGACTTATCATCGTTTCAATGTGTTATATTTTGTTGCAAGTGGTGGGATACCTTTGACCAAATAAATGTAAAGGAAGATCGTGATAGTGGGCTAATATGTATTAACTCTAAAAAAATGTGGGTTGAAAGTAAGAAGCCTTATGTTTTCCCAAAACATTGCAATGAAGTTTTTTTTTACCCAGATGTTTTGGATGGGGATTGGTGGTTCATACCGAGACATGGTTAGAGATCTAAACAACTTTTTGAGAACAACAATGTTACAATGTTAAGAGAGGAAGATTATCAGGGTGATGGAAACACCGACTGATTAGTAAATGATTTTTCTGGGCGTTTATATTGTGGATGTGTCATTTTATTATGGGTATCTATAATGGGCAATTACATTTTTTTTTCTTCATTTTACAATTATGTTGGATATGAAAAGTTAAAAACCATTTACAACCACCATATTGAAAATACATTAAATAGTACAAGCATAAGATGTAGTTTTGATATATTTTTATTGTCATATTTATTATTTATTATAGAAAATTTATGTTGTATTGTATTAAAATATGTTTATGTTAACCTTTGAATTACTAAGCATTAATTGAGATATCACAAATTTGGTGACGTGCAATAGTAAATATTTATTTTAAATTATATTTTTTTTTAACAAAAAATGAAGATATTAAAAAATATTCAAACCTCAAAATTTTTATTGTTTGAAAAAATCAAAATTCAAATAAATATATACTTACTTTGATGGAACTTTTAAGGACAATTCCAACAAAATAACTTTGTGCAACATCTACACTTGTGGTGTTGACATTACCAACTTTGATAACATTCCCCACCTTAACTAGTGCAACTATCATGGCCTTCACCTATTCCGCTCCATCATTTTGTTTTATAATGATATAAATTTATATTAATCATTCTTTTTACATTCTCCTTGAAATAATTGTCAATATAGGAAGGACATGGAAATTCTAAAAGAGTCTTTTTCTAGAGCCTAGTCATAATTAAGGAAAATTCTAATGATCCATGCTTATCTAAAAGTATAGAAACCTTTGTCAATTATACTAATTTTGAAAATACTAATTATAAAACGTTGGGTGATATTACTTTCTAATACAAGATTCACAAAGTTTGTATTAGAGTAAAAAATTGTGAAACCGTTTGATCGAAAGTGTATAGATCAAAATGCATTATTATTCTCTATATTTAGTATTTCAAATTTTATTGAATAAATTTCATATATTATAATAGTTGGATAATATAAATTAACAAAATCCTTGGAAAAATTAAATATTAATAAAATATAATAATTGTGATTTTAGTAAACAATTATATTATAACTTTGTCTTGTAATCTTGGAATAATAAAACAAAAAAAATTAACATTATTATTACATTATCATCATTATTATTAGTGAATAATTATGTTACAATGTTATTATTATAATATGTGAAAAATACATAAATATTCAAATCACAATCATTTTACTCATCATATTTAAATATTTTTGTTTATAAACACGTTTAATCAACATATTGTATCTTGTTGAACACCAAACAATTCACCTTGAACAATAGTTAAACATTATATGGCATTTTTTACAATCACAATCCAAATTAAATGCTTTCATAAAAGTAAAGTTTAACATTATATTACAATTGTAAATTTAAATGAGTGATACATATCAAATTTCACTTAAAAACGGAGAAATCATTAACAATGTTCATCATTGGCATACTCACAATACATTTTATCAATCAAACAACAACAACCACATCATTATATGAAAAACATAATATACATGAGTGATATGCATATGAATATACATGTCAACATACATGTCAAAAAAATCTACAATAAACATGTCATATATAAATCTCAAGTCAAATATAAAACAATCAATATAAATGTCAATCGACACCACTACTAACTAGGTCCACCACCAGATCTAGGTGTATGAATGTCTCTACTACCATAGTTAGAGCCTCTATCAAGAACAACTATCTCAGAAATAAATGCCAGAAAAAGTGCACTATCAAATGTCTCTATATCAATATAATGAATATGTGCAAAAATATCCGATGTGAACATAGTGTCCAAAGCATCAAAATCTTGTGACACATGTGGAGGAAGAGGAGGACGAGGTGGATCAATGGATCATGACACGTGGACTAGGAGAAAGACAATGATCGATGGATGGTGACACAAGTGGAAGAGGAGGGGGAGGATTGGTAGAATATGGTGACACATGGGGAGGAGAGAAGGAGGAGGATCAGATGTGGATGCAGGTTCATACATTGCACGTGGAGGGGAAGCATGAGGAGGATGAGGAGGAGGAGGATCAGACATGGATGCAGGTTCATACACATGTGGAGGGGAAGAACAGGAGGAGGACGAGAAGGATCATATGTGGATGCACGTTTAGACACATGTGGAGGGGAAGTAAAATGATTGATAGATGGTGCAACTGAATCACTTGGATGAGAACCAGGAGAATGAGGAGGACCATGTGGTGGAGTAGAGGATATGGATGGCTCTATTGATGAGCTAGATGTAGTGGGATCATGAACAACACCCCTAAATGTCTCGATGAGGTATCTGCACCAACAATATGATGCATAAAAATTGTCATGTCACGAGGAAACCACCTTCATATAGCAGAGAGATCCTTTACCCACAATATGTCTCTAATGGGTGCGGGTACCACTCCGTGACTAGTCATGACATGGAATATTTTATCTACCACCTCTAGCGAGACTCTATGATATGTCATGTGTGGCATGTGGGGCCTTCGTACAACAAGTTGGTCCTCTACCTCCTCCATCACCTCATCCTCATGTTGGGGAGGCTCATCCCCAACATATGTGTCAATATCTAAAAAACAATAGATAATAATAATAAGATAATTGAAACAAAATGTTACAATAAATTTCATGTGCATTAACTAAGACATAAAATATCCAAATAGAATGATCAAAACATAACTATAATATTATCTCTCTCACCTTGTGGCTCCTCTGTTGTAAATCAAATATTTGGACATTCTCTCCAATCCATCCCTATGTATGGGTACTCAACAATCAACAATATCGAGGACAAGATTGTCCTCACTAGCCAATAAATCACATACCTCCCTACTACATTGAAAAATGAGAAACTCATGTTGGCCCCTATTGGGCATCAACTTCCCCCACCTACACATACACGCATCAAACATAGGCCTAACAGGAAAGTGAGGTACTTCTAGTTGAGTGGCATGAACCCTCTCAAAAAATAATGTATACAACTATGACATGAATGAGAATAATATTGTCCTATACAAAACATTGAGATAGTGATCTAATGCGCAAAAAAACTATCTAAAAAAAAAATTCTCCCACCTAATCAATCGGGGCGTTTGTAATAAACTATCTACATAATACAACATAGAGCAACTAATGTGCTACCCATCAGAGCTATAATGTGATAGTTCCTAGAGAATAAGACACATGTACTTAACATCATGTCTATGAAATGAAGATATCTGCAGCTGACCACCACAAACCTGAAACTTCAAAGCCTAATGAACATGCATACTGACATATCTCTGCACATATTCCAACTAGGTCTCTCCTACAACACTAAGCGTTAGTGTAGGCAGATGGGGAATAAACTCCCCATCTAGACAACCTAGTGATGAAATAGACATCCTCCTCCATGGGATGATACCACATATCAAGATTAACAATGAATCCCTATGTCACATGATCCCAGTGACATATCAACTATTGTAACAACAAAGAGTTCCCCCTAAAAGGTGTACCCTCCCGATAAAACTTCAGGAGGCCAATATCCATCAAAAGGTCCCGTGTTAGCTGTGAAAGAGGGTGAGGGAACAACTCTGTCTCTCTCTCCCAGGCCTCCCACTTAGGCACAAATGTGTGTGTCTCGATCTGCTACTGCCACTCATCCTCCTACTCCTCTCATTGTCGTTGTCTCTGATTCACATAAAAATATTGTTAGGTAGACACACACACACATATAGATAAAATAAATTGAAATTATAAAACAAATACATATATAAATGACGTGTATTTAAGAAAATCCATTTTTTTTTTTTTTT
>SNQJ01S0016497.1:165360-185766 GCA_010110895.2 Picea sitchensis
GTCCTTCACCTGCCACCTCACACTTCAAGTGATCCGTTGGTCATTTATTATAGGCTAACATACCTGTTAGTCTGCTGACCTGTCCCCTGCGCCCAATGGATACATGTTTACTCAAATTTAACCCCATTTCTACCATTTGCGCACCGCTCACACTCTCTGCACACCAGAAAACTCATTTTCCTCGCCTTTGAAACCATTTTCCCAACCATAGACATTACCAACAAACGTTTTGTTTCAGTGTGCAGTTACCTGTTGAATCAATGGCACCAAAATCCAAAAGATCAAAAGTCGAGGAAAATCCGTTCCTCCCACCTCCTGTCTATCTCGACCGGATTCCATTAGCTGATAAAGATTACCTGATCATAGAGACCAGGTGCGAATTCAACTTCGCGAAATTGCAGACATGGTTTAAAGATACCTTCTTAGATCAAAGTGATGAGATTGGGCTCTGGGAGTCCAATCTCCCTTTGTATCTCTTTCCCCAAGTCCACCATTTTCCAGAGTTCGCCCTCAAATGCCAAACGCATTACCTCCCCGATTAGAGAGCCATAGTATCATCTTCTGGAGAGACTCTTTTCTCCATCACACCCAAGGCCATCGATCAAATGATGCAGATACCTAGAGCCGAATCTCGTTCTCCCCTCACCATTGAAATTCTGACGGACATGTACCAAAACCTGTATTTTCCCCGAAGAGCACAAATTTTTGAGTTGTTCCTCCCCCAAGATGCCTAATTCCCCAAGAAAAATCCCCCTTACCACTCCTCCATATTTTCAGAAAGGGGCAACCAAATTATTTCATCATTATGTTGTCTGCTCGGCTATTTTTCAGATGAATGGGTGGATGAACCCATATTGGGTTTCCTATCCATGTTTTCTGCTGAAGAAAAGGCCACCATCCAGTTTGATTACAACACCTTTATGGACGAGAACATCCATGATCAGCTGTTCAAATTCACCATGGAGGGCATGTTCCGATACTCTTCTATACTGGCCTACATGTTCACATTCTTTCAAGCAAACATCAAATGATGTCTTATTCTTCCTCAAAGAAGCAAACCGACACCACTGTGATCACTCAAACTCCACAGGGGTCTGTAAAACTGAGAATTTTTGAAAAATATGATTTGATTAAGAGGAAAAACCAGATGCTGACTAGAGACACCTATGCTCAGTTCTAAAAGAAAACATCCACGACACATCACAGATTGTTATCATCTTTTGATACAGAGAAAGGGAGAATGCACATGGCATTTTTTCAGGCACAAGTGCCTCATCCAAAAGAGATTACTGACTATAAAAGGTCGACTCTTGAATTTGATGCCCAAAAAGTTCATCCAACTGACCAGATGGATATGCACAGGAAGACGAGAGAAATGGTCTTCTCCACATTGGCCCATGCTTCCTCTACTGCTGCGAAATTACAGGTCTCTCTAAACAATGTTCAGACCCAATTAAAACTGGAAAAAATATCCTCTTTTGCAAAGGATAACAGGATCAAATCCTTAGAAGAGTTGGTGCTCAAGATTGGGTATGACCCCTCAAATGTGAAAGAAGATGAGGAGCTGCTCAAGAAAAAGAATGCTGACATTGCATCTCTGAGGAAGCAACTGAAATTACCAGCTACAGAAGACTCACAGGCCAAAGAGATAGCTAAGATAGAAGATGAGAAGGAGGAATTGCTAAAGCTAATTATGCAGCATAATGCATTGATAAAGGAAATGGAGGCAGAATTGGAATGGTTGTGGAAGGAGAAGGAACAAGAAACACCTATGGAAGTCATCCCACTGAGTGCCATTCCTCTCACAGGAGTTAGTACAATAACTGTATCAACAACCACTGCAACAGAACTTCCATTAGCCACCCCTCTGACATCTCTGGAAAAAATTGTAGAGTTGGAAAAATCAATGGAAGAGATGACCCTGCAAGGAACATAGATCAATAGGATGAATAAGGAGGTTGAGAATCTCTAGGAGCTTAAGTCCTCTTACCAAACAAGCTACAACATTGAGAGGCAAGCATTGAAAAATCTCAAGCAGGAAATACAACAGCTTCATAAACAAACAGTGGGAGGCAAAACACTAGCAAAGGCTAAGGAGAACATTTGAACGGATATCTCCAAATCCATGAATGAAAAATGTCCCATGGTGCAAATCATATTCGAGCAACTTGAACTAGTGCTGAGGAGTAGGCATGCCATCGACAAGATAAAAGGAGAGATGGGTGAAATACCCACAGAAGCTAATGAAATCATTAAGTTTCTAAATTCAAAAACTAGGGAAGAGCTAGAAGACCTGAAAGTTGAAGACAAAACAGAAACTATCCTCGAGGTCAAAAGAGTTATGACCAAACGAGGATTAATGTTGCAGCTGGAGGAGAAAACCCAGAACATGGATATCAGGGTCCAAATACTTTTCAACAAGATTGAGGTGTTGCAGAAGAAAGGTCTTCCTAGTATGCTGGTTTTAAACGATAAGCTAATGATCCTTTCCGACTACAAGCAAAAGATTGCCACGGTGGCCAAGGACAGTTCCAAGTTTTTTGGAATACAAGGTAATATCACAAGCAAGGCATTCCTAGAGACTTTGCAGCTAGACCTCAGTATTCAACATGAAGTCAAATATATTTTCCTCACCAAGCCAAATTTTGCCAAGTATACCGAGATGGACGAAATCTACTGCCGACTACTGAAAGTTACCATCCCCAGTCAACAAAGATGGGAGGAGATGTGCACTTTGATCGAATGAGGGATGAGGTGTACAATCCAACTCATTATGCAAAAAATTCAAAGTCATGAGAATGACTCACCAACGACCTTCCCCTAAATCAACATGAACGATGCAACAGATCATCATCAGTTCCTATATTTTGTATCTTGTTATCTAGTTAGTTAGATCTAGATTCCTCCACATCCTGATCATTAATGACAGTGTTGTTTGTAATTTTGATGATAAATACTTTGAACTTTGAAGTATCAAGGGTTGATCTTTACGCCTAAGCAAGCTGTAAGCACTGTAATTTTTATTAGAGATCTATTAGTAATAAAAGGGACTTTTCACAGGATTCCTGCGTGTTAGCTATTGGTGATGTTTTCTCCTATTTGTTGAATGTTTATCTCTCTTAATACTCATTTTGTTTTTCTAAATCTGATCCTTTAAAAGTAGCAAACATTGCAAAATTTATTCTCATATACTATTTTTCCGACTTTAAATGATCTAAGTGTTATTCTTCTGATGTTATAATAAATGAATTCTTAGTTGCTTCTTTATTTTAATGAATCATCTCACCTTTTCTGCTATCCATCACTTATTTTCTAAAAGAATCCAATAGTTTCACTACCTTTCCCTGTGAGACAGTCTTTAAAAATATGTTCTTTGATCTCAAATCATTATAAAACCGACCCCATATCTGAATGGAAGCGTGAAACACATTTCAACCATTTTTCAAAATCAAAACACATCTTATTCGTTTAACTAGCCTAATATTAAAATCCAAAACAAAGCTAAATATTACAGAGAGATCCCTCTCTGAAACTGGAAGGGCTAGATCCCAGTTTCGAAGTGGTTGGATAAAGTTACCTCTGGTAAATTTCTTCTGCCTTTCAACAACCTCTGGGAATTTATAGAGTGATAACATAAGTGTGTGCGTGTAACATTTATGCACCGATGCATTGTGATTATTTTCGCACCACCACAGATTGTAGTAGTGCATCTACTAAGTCGCACCACTTTAATTGGTAATTACAAATTCACCTCAGTTTTGTTGTCTTTTCAATACTGGTACATTTGTTGGATTGATGGGAATCACTAAGTTAAAATTCATTATTGCAATTGAAGTTGTGCGATGTGTTACTATTAACACATCGGTACCACCGTGATAGTGGAGCACCGACGTTTTGTTCCACGATGCATTGTAAATGATAGAGCACCGAGAACGAGGTGTCCAATGAGATTCCTCGCTATGCCAAGTCGTAAAATATATGTCCCGGTGCATTTATGTAAATAGTACCGGTGTGTTGGGTTAAAATGGTTGCATCGCTACATTAATTTTTATAAATCGTTAAGTTAGTGGTGTCGTTAATTAAGTGAAATGTATTGGTGTGGGTCAAAGCCAATTGTGTACCGATTGCGGGGTGTTCTGAAGGACGCACCACTTTGTTTCTATAATGTGTGAGACACAATGATGGTAGTTATACACAATACTCACCGCGCTAGGTCGAGCCGAAGCGTTCAAGCAAACTACATGAAATTGGAAAAAAATTGAAAAAAATCCCAAATTTCAAGCTAAATTAAAATTTTAATTGGATGGAAATGAAAATAGGAAGGTAATAAACAATTTAACTGGCCTCTTATTTCCCTAGGAGGAATGGTTTCACCATTGAGAAGAAATTAAAATTCGTGGTAATTTCCAAAATTTGGAAATGTGTGGAATATACCAATGGAGCTATCTAATTTGGTGTAGAGCAACAAAAATAGGGTGTCTTAGGAAAGATTATGAGTACTGATGCTTGCTTGAGAGTGTAAGCTTGTGATGCACTATAACAATGAAAACCGGTTTGGGAATTATTTTTTTATTTACCCTACCATAATGTGCCTGATGACAGTGAGGAACATTGATGCATAATGTTCAATGGCATTGGTGTGATTTATTCAGTGCGTGTATTCTTTATTATAAAGTATGGCAACGCTTTTGAACATTGACGCACCGATGATTTTTTTCCTGTACGGCCCGATGCGTTTTCTTAAAATGGGTGCATCACTATGTTAAATGTTATAAATTGTTAAGATAACAGTGTGGTTAATTAAGAGAAATGTACCAGTGCAGGTTTAATCCAATTGTGCATCGGATGTGGGGTGTTCCGAAGGACACACCATTTGTTTTTATAATTTATCGCGATCCTCTTGCTTGAATGACATTGATGTGTACATATATATGAGACACAACGATGGAGGTGGTCACTGTGAATTTAACAAAGTATGCACCACTTTGGGGTGAGTCGAAGCATTCAGATGCACTGCGTGAAATTGGAAAAAAATGAAAAAAATGAAAAAAATGCCATATTTCAAGATAAATTAAAATTTTGATTGGATGAAAATGAAAATAGGAAGGTAATAAATAATTTACTTGGCCTCTTATGTCCTAAGGAGGCATGGTTGCACCATTGAGAGGAAATGAAAATTCATGGTAATTTCCAAAATTTGGAAATGTGTGGAATCTATCAATGGAGCTATCCGAGTTGGTGTAGAGCACCAGAAACAAGGCGCCTTAGGAATGAAGTTGAGCATCGATGCTTTCTTGAGAGTTTGGAAGCATGGGATGAAATGCAACAATGAAAATCAATTTGGAATATATTTAGCCTACCACAGTGTGCCTAACGATAGTGAGGCGCATCAGTGCTTAATGTTCAAGAACACTGGTGTGATTCATTCGGTGTATGTATTTCTTATTATTAAGTATGTGGTGCTTTTGAATGTTGACGCACCTGTGCTTTATTTTTGATGTACGCATCAGTGCGTATATACATTAAAGGTGCACCATAAAGAACCTCCTTAAAAATATCCATCCACATGTCTTTGCTAACAATGATCTGGATTGGATCATTATATTGTTTGTCATATATCTTGATCCTTTCATAGTGGAAAAAAATGGAGGAATCAACTTGCACGACCATTTTAGTGGTAGGTCCCAGTTTGGAAAATTGGGGTCCATAACTTTCTAGAGCCATTTTGAGGAACTAAATGATGTTTTTTGGGGTTTTGGTGTCTGAAACTTACACCCACTCAGTTGATGGTGTTCTACACTCCGAGACCTTTCCAATGATGTAGACCATGTGTCAATAGGAGTTTGAATGCAAAATTTACGCCTCCCTCAAGTTGACCTACTGTGTTGACCACCATGGTACGAGAAGATGCCACGTCAACCCCTATTACTCATGCATATGTGGCTATCCATTTATATAATTTCAAGAATATTCTAGAAGGTTCAAAACCTTATCATAATTGAGGGTTGAGGAAGTCAAAAACCTACCCCTATACGGCTATCGGGCCATGTTAAATACCGAGATGCTAGGAGGAGAAGAGGTTCCATTCTTTTGCATTGTATCTTGTTCCATAGTTGAGAAAAACATTTGAAAGAGGTATTATGTAAGCATAACAGAGTAGGAGAGATTTTGTTGCAGCCATACATACCACATGTAAAAGGAAACTCCATAGAGAGTGCCTATTTCTTTAGGCTTGCATCATTTCTATACTAGAGAAAAGAGAGCAGGGAAACATTACCTTCTAGTTGGGTTTTCTCTTGTATTGGGTTTCCCAGGTCATATCTTGTGTTTTTTTGTGGATGGTGTGATTGCATTTTATTGTTTTCTATTTTACGCATTTTATCTATTTCATGCCTAAGCAAAAAATCAGTAACTTAATATTCTAGAGATCTAAAGGAAAAATAACCTTATTAGTAAATATTTCAGTATTTTATTAGATATGTTGTGATGGAATTTTCTAGTGGAACATCCACGACAATTTACAGATCATATTGGTATTAGAGCATGTTCTTATTTTTGGGTATTTGTGGGAAGTTGAAGGATCCATGAATCGACTTAAAGAGAAGTTACATAAACTCTAGCCATGGAAGACAAGTCTGTTCATAATAACCCTCGAGATCCAACATAAGAGAGATTTGAGTAGCTATAAGCGCAATTTGTTGAAATCAATTGCAATATGAACCTCCTAATGGAAGCTCTAGCAAGAAAGCTCAAACCATTCGAAGATGATGGAGGCTCTAACTCAGAGATTAGATCATAGGGGAAATCGGGAGATAGATAAGACTCGAAAAAGGAGTCGCGAAAAGAATTCGAGAAAGAGCAACGGAGTACGAGTCACATTAACCCTTCACAATCCCTATTTAAGATGGAAGCGAAAGTGGAAATAAGGCTAGACCAAGGCGAGATCGATGCATTAAAAATGAATCATTGGTTGAAACAACTAGAAGTTTATTTTAGTGTTCACCATATAGAGGAAGAGAAGAAGATTTTATTTGCTGGATCGAAGTTAGAGGGCCATACTTTAACTTGGTGGGAAAGCCACACAAAAACACTTAGGTTGGAGGGTGATCCGCCAGTAACTAGGCGAGAGGACTTCAAAAACATCATCAAGTCCCAATTCTATCCTATTGGGTACGTAGAGGACCAATGGATCTAGTGGCACTACTTCAGGCAGAGGCAGGGGAAAAGTGTATAGGAGTACACCATTGAGTTAAAAAATATGGCCATCATGATAGGTATCTCTCCCAAGAAACCGGATGTACTCAATAAGTATCTGGAGGGTTTACATAGTCATCTCCGAAAGAAGGTGATGCTCTTCAAGCCAAGGATAGTGGATGAGGTTTGTGTACAAGCACAATACCTAGAAAACATAGGCCAAAAGAAAGGACATCCAAGTGGTATGGAGTAGAAAGAGCACCGAGAAGCTTCCAAGGAGGGGAAGAATAAGTGGAAAGGGGGAAAATATAAGAATACAACACCCACTACACATCAGTGTAAAGATCCCATCAATGATTGCAATAATTGCAACATTGATGGCCACACCAATGAAAAAAGTTGGAAACTACATCTAGAGTTGAACCCAAAGAACCATAAGAAGGACATAAAGAAAAATAACCTTCTAGCCACATATTCAAGCAATCAGGTTGAAAGTAGCTCAGATGTGGATGGAAATATTTTCTACACATCTATGCAGAAGGAGGTGAATCTGAGTATCCTTCATCACCAGGAAGAGAAAGAGATGACCAAACTCTTCCACATAAGGATTCAGGTCAAGAAGACTATGATAGATGCTCTAGTCAACTCTGGCTCATAGGCTAATCTCATAGAAGCAGATCTCTCATAGGCTCTAGTCAACAAGCTTGGATTGGAGGTTCACGATCATCCTAGCCCCTATCCATTGGGTTGGGTAAACAAGGATGCAAAGATAAAGGTAACGAAACAACATAAGATTAAATTTGTTGTAAGTGCTGATTTTATTGATAAAGTGGAATTGGACATAATACCCCTTGATGTATGTGGAGTAGTGTTTGGAACCCCCTACATGTATATGAGTGATGAAACCTTCATGCAGAGAGCCGACCAGTACCGACCGATCAAGGATGGGAAATTCTTCATCATCAACGCGCACACATGAAAATCAAAACTTTCACTGGTAAGTGCCAATCAAGTTAATAAATTGATCAATTCTAGTAAGAAATATGTTTTACTTTTTCTAAGAGAAAATTGGTCTGTTGAAGAGTCGTTAAAAGTAAAGGCGTCCTTGGAAGGGTGTAATAAAGAGCAAAAAAATTAATTGGAGGAGTTGATAAAGGCACATAGGGGAGTGTTGCAGGAGCCTAAAGGGAAAACACCTAAGATAGAAGTGGAGCATGAAATCCAGTTATTTCCAGATAGTCTATTGTAGAAACGAATGAATATTGTGTTATATAGATAGTCTATTCTAGAAGCGAATGAAGTGAAGAAACAATTGCATCGGTTGTTGGAGCAAGGTGTGATTTGACCAAGTACCTCACCTTTCACCCATCATAACTATACCCAAGAAGGATGGGGATTAGAGAATGTGTATCGTTTACAGGGCATTGAACAAGAATACACTGAAGAATAGATACCCTCTGCCAATGATCGATGATCTATTGGAACAATTGTAGCATGCCAAGTACTTCACTAAGTTGGATTTGAAATCATGATATAACTAGGTACAAGTTAAAGAAGAAGATACCTGGAAGACTGCCTTCAAGACAAGGAAATATCTACATGATTGGCTGGTTATTCCATTTGGTTTATGAAACACACTAGTTACATTTATGAGACTAATGAATGATGTGTTATGCCCTTATCTATATTCATTTGTTATTTTCTATTTGGACGATATACTAGTTTATAGTGCTAACTAGGAGGAGAACATCTCACATCTTATGAAGGTGTTAGAGACTTTGAAGAAGCACCAACTATTGGCCAATATCAATAAATTTGAATTTTCTTAGCAGTCCTTGGCATATTTGGGGTATGTGATCGATAGAGGGGAGCTCAAGATAGATCCCGCAAAGATGTAGGCCATCAAGAAATGGAAAATTCCTAAAAATGTCACTGAAGTTAGGAGTTTTTTGGGGTGGCACAATACTTATGGAAGTTCATAACTTCATTTTCAATGGTAGATGCACCACTCCACACCATAACAACCTGTTGACGCTTGAATCCATTAGGACCGAAACGACAACCTCATGAGGATGTAAATCCCCCCACGTTTTTATAGAGGTGGTACTCCTCTTTAGATTTTCTTGGAAATTATAGATATTCATAATGTGGGACTTGGAAAAAGTTCGTCATCGTTGCAAGAAAAAGTAAAAGGAAAATGTTTTCTTTTATTTTAAAGGAAAGTTCATGAGAAAGGACCAGGAACTGAACACATTCACACATTTAAAGAAAATAAGAAAAATTTCCTCACATCCATCATAGTTTGACTAAAGATTTTTGATCACATGAAAATAAAAAGAAGATGGTCTGCATGCATAAGATAACTTTAAAAGAGTGAACATGGGAAACTCAAATAAAGATAATGATAGATCAATCTCAAATACTTTATATTCAGAACTATGGGTTACAAAGTATAGTCAAGATTATTCCCGAAATAACTCTCTTGAAATTTCTACAAAATATATAGTGTGTTACATATTCTTTGAAATTTAAAATGTGTT
The DNA here is from genome assembly GCA_010110895.2 of Picea sitchensis. Classification (NCBI taxonomy): domain Eukaryota; kingdom Viridiplantae; phylum Streptophyta; class Pinopsida; order Pinales; family Pinaceae; genus Picea; species Picea sitchensis. The sequence goes on from SNQJ01S0016497.1 coordinate 175,095, forward strand.
TGTCTTAAAGACTGGGATTGGGGCTCCCACGGACCATAAAGAAAATATACACAAGAATTTAAGCTTGTATAAGAAATATGGTGGGCGGTAAAAGAACAACATGACCTAGCAAGAAGAAAAGAGGAGTTATCCGTCTTCGGTTAAACCTTTCTAATGAAAGAGGTGGAATAACTGGATGAAGGACTTGATAAAGAAAAGAAGGATGTGATCAACATAAACTTACTATGATGGTCTCTCTTGTCTTCACTTTCTTTCTAGTGTCCTTTTATTATCTTCATTGGCGGTTATAGGAACCGTCTCAACTGCTTCTTTCCCTTCGGTGGTTAGTTTTTCGATAGATTTTTTAAATCATTCTTCAATATAAATTTTCATTGGTGCCACATTGATTTTATGATGGATTTTGATGTTGAACAACTCACCCTCCAAGTCTCTTAGATCAAGGGAAATGCCATGTAATGCTTCTTCAATATCTTGTTTTTTCATAGAGTATTCCACTATCCAATTGTCTATGTCGTCCTCATCATATTCAAGTATACCATAGAACTTTTCAACTGAAAACCCTTTAATTATCTCAACTTGCTCATCAAATTGTTGTTTTGTTAGGAACAATGAGTTGAGGATCAATTTGTGATCTTGGACTTCGTTAGTGCTTCCAGATAAGTCTACCTCCGTGAGCCTTTTGAATAGTTCTTCCCTCCTTGATATGGCTTGGTTTCCCGTTTGAACAATGTTATTCAATTTTTTTTTTCTTTTCTTTCCAGCATGCGTTCAACTATTTAATTCAACTTGCAGAGGGAAGATCCTCCTCTCTTCTCCTTAGTTCTATCACATTGGAAACTTTAACACCGAAGGGTACCACAACATCAAGGTAAAAAAATTCTTCATTTTTTAGGTCGGCTTGCAAATACTCATGGAAGGCATGCGCTCTCGAGCCAACATAAATCATGTTCTTCGAAATTTCCCAATCTTTTCTGATCAATGCCATTCTTTTCTTGATATTTCTCTCCACATAGCTCCTGGCTGATGTAAGTAAGCTTGATGATACTTTTAATTTAGCAGTGGGCGTGGTGGGTCCAAGGATTGCCAAAGGGATGGAAATAAGTGGAAGATTCATTAAGGTCTCTTCTAGTTCCTTAATCCCCTCCTTTAACTTTGTATTTTCTGCTTAGAGACCACTAATGGAGTCGTCCAATGCATCGCCGATTTCTCTATGAATTATAGAAATATGGGAAGGCTGCATATCTCTTAGGTCAACCTCTGAACAAGATTTTCTTTTTTTATTCTTTACATCAATTTTCTTAATAATTAATTTCTTGGATTCCCTATCAAAGACAACACTCTGAAAAACAAATGACTCCTCTTTGTTGAAGGTCTCATTCTCAATGATTTGCAAAGACAGATTCTGGTGGGCTTTGTTCCCTAACTGATCCAGTGGGGGAAAATTTTTCTTAATGTTTTCCTTGAGCTCCATATCTTCAAGGGAGAAGCTATTGATGTCACTCTCTATGCACTAGTCTTCTTCCTCTTGCATGACGTTCTTCCTCTTTTTTCTTAGAGGAATCTTGTGTGAGCTCTTAATTTTTCCCGGAGGGGGATTCTTGTCTCCTTCGCCGCTTGAACTATTGTTGGTCACTTTTCTAGCTGGGTGGGATACTAGAGCATTTATCCGAGATGTTGTAGTCTTAGGAGTAATAGTTGGGGATTGGTCACTCTTCTTGCTGGGACCCTTACCTTTCAGCTTGTAAAATTCATTGGTACCAAGTACCGTTTCTAAGTCACCAACATTGTGTTGGAGTTACTTCACACACACCTAGGATTTCTTTTTCCTAAGGTTTTTCCTTGTTTATTAGTCATTATTCAGTCTCCTATATTTTAGGAGAGAATATTCCACTTAGAAAATATTCTCTTTTAGTTGACACTTCAGTTTGACTAGTTGAGTTGAGTTTAGATGCTGCATTGGTTTTGTCACCATGCAACATTGGGATCATCACCATGCTAATGCACATTTTCCTTGGAATCATCACCAGACTGGGAAATTACACTTGATTCCTTGAGTTAACTCCTCACTACTCTATGTTCAGTCATTTAACTAAAGACTAGTTGACGAGTTAACTCAGCTAGGTGGAAGTTCACTCCCGTAACTACCTGAGAGACTAGACTAGGTGGTAGTTCACTCCCGTAATTGCCTGAGAGACTAGACTAGGTGGCAGTTTACTCCCGTAACTGCTGGTGTGTGTCCAGATCACTTTAGACCACCAATATGGCTCATTAGTTACTCATGTATCCTATATCTATTGTAAATTATTCACTCTTTGAGTGTGGAAACAATTAATGAGAATTCTTCCATTATTTCTCTCCTTCTTCTTTCGACAATTCTCTTTGCAAATGTGTGTATTATTTTTTAGCTAGATCTATTCTGTGCAAGTTCAACACATTTACACATTGTGAGTAGGAGCACCCAAGTGAATATCTTCTTGTTCATTTAGAACAATATGAATAAATGAATTGCTAAATCCCACTGCTAGCATATTCTCCACAAAAATTCTGTTAGGGTCAAACCCTTTTATCCTTTCATCATACTTGAGATTAAGATTATGGAAGTGGTTTTCAAATTAATTGATTTTGTTTATATTTCTAAATATAAACTCCCCAATTTTCCAAGGCAAGGGAATGAATTTCTTTTTTTGTTTCTCATGAAAAAAATGCAGCCAAACATTATATTTCCTTGCGACTTCTGTAAGAAACATTTTATCAGATATATGACATGGGAGGAAGGAGGGATTTTCCTTAGAACCGAAAATCCCGATAACATTGTAATTTTCCATTTGCTCCAACGTCCCCATTTTATCCAGGAATTTACTTGCTTGGTCAAATATTCTGGGGATATCTTTTCCAAATAACAATCCTTTGAAAACCGAGACAAAATTGTTGAAAACTTCATAGAAATAAAAAGAATCTTTGTATCACCACAACGCTTGGTACCATAAGGTAACTGGGTCAAATTCACAATTCAATCTCTTGCAGATGGACAATTTAGGAAATTGACAGCAGTATGCTATCACAAATACCAAATAAGAGGCCATAAATAATTTCTTATCTTTTTTTTGTACTGTGATAATTGGGAAGACATTTCAATGGAAATCAGTTTTCCCCAATCAATAATAGCTTTCTCTTTTACAGTAAAATATAAGATATAAATAATCATATGAGAAATGATGGCGGTACTTTCTTGGCCTGTCACCCTGGTGAATAACCAAGAAATTTATTGAAAGGGGTTTTTGAATGAGTTGACCTGCAACATGGTAATATCTTCAGGGATGGCTGCAGGATTCTCCAAGAATTAAGGTCCAGGTCATTTTCATGTTTTTTCAAGAAATCCCTGCAATCTTCACCTTTGAAAGTGAGCGTTGGCTCAGGGAGCTTCAACATTTTACGGAACAATTGAGGTGAAAGAGAGATGGGAGAATGGTCTTGAAGTTGAATAATCCCCTGACTTGGTATATATTTATCACACACCATGCAACCAATTCCTTGCAGTCGAAAATCTCAGTGACACACCCTCCACGAGCAATTCCAGATGCGCAAATAACTTCCTTCTGAGACGAAGGGGATGAATAGTAAGAATACACTTTAGACCACTGAAAGTTTTGGTCGTCTCGTCCAAAAATATTAAAAGTATCTCTGCAAAACTGCTGGCGAGATGCTACTGCCATAAGTTGACGAGAGTGCTCCTTTAATCCAGATAATATTTTCAATAGGCAATTGAGAGGGATAACCATAATATAATCTTCATCAAATCATGATTTAATGCAATTTTAATGAGAAATCTCCTCGATCCCTTCACTTATTAATGGATATATTTACAGAACCTGCATGGTGATTTAGTAACATTAAACCATTCTTAAATGCGTATTGGGAAAATCATGAGGATTGTGGGGACAGATGAGAGCAATTAGGATTTGGGAATTTTTGTGAACCCGCCAACCCGGGAATCCGCGAACCCATGGTTGCGAAAGGTCGAAAGTTGGCTAAGTGTTGTAATGCGGTTGGTCAGACTCAATATAGGAGAGATGGGATACTTAGGAGCTTGGAGAGTCCGATGGTAAAAATGTAAATCGTGGATCTCTTGGGTGCGAAATGTATATCGCGGAACAAGGGACATGAAAGTTAGAACTCGTGAACCCACGACTGTAGAAATAATTAAGTATAGAATGATACGACGGTCGGTCAGAGTCATGATATGGGAATATGAATGGAAGTGAGAACCCGGAAGTCCACCAACCCGCAGACCCACCATTCTAAAAAGGAAGACACAACTAAGTATAGGAACTAGAAAGGGAGAATAGAAGGGAGATAAGAAAAGGGGAATTCAGGTAAGTACAGAAGGGGGAAAATAAATAGAAAAAATAATTTGGGAGGATAGAGAGGGGAGGGAAACTTCAAAAGCAGGAAATGGTCTCATAAACTGGCTCCAACTGTGGGATGATAAACCCCTGCGGGTTGTCAAGAACCTAGAATCTTTATGACCAGGTGCTTCATGGCTAGAAGAAACCTTTCAAATGTTTCCCGTTGACATGCAACATTAATATTTTACCCTTCATGTCTTGGATCATATAAGAGTTAAAACCCAGGATCTTATCAACAATGTATGGTCTAATCCAGAGTGCTTTGAACTTTGTATGCATTGACGGTTTCTCCTTGGCCTTGTTCCAAAGTAACACCAGTTCTCCCTTCTGAAAATTCTTTATAGTCATGCTCTGATCAAAATATATTTTGAAAATTTACTTCCTCTGAGAAGTTCCATTCAGGTCTTTTCTTCAGTCTTCTTCCAACTTCAACAATTGGTTGATTCTCCTTTGGATTGGTGAACTGTCTTCTGTATCTTCTGTATTAACCATGAAAGTCAAGGCATTGAGTTCAAGCCTAATTGGAATTTTCTCTTATATCCCATAAACCAATGTATATGAGGACATCTTGGTGCTATCCTTTGGAGTTGTTCTTCTTTCCCACAACAAGTCATTTAGCTTCAAATGCTAATTCATTTGGTTCTTGACAATAGTTTTCTTTAGTATCTAAACAAGTGTTTTTTTTGTGGATTCAACAAGACCATTGCCTTGTGGATAATAATTTGACGATTGACCCATGATAATTCCATATTCTCCACAAAATTCTATAGACTTCGACTCAATGAAAATTGAACCATTATCAGTGATAAATTTGTTTGGGACACCAAATCTTGACATGATATTATCTTTGAAGAATTTAATTAACTCTTCAGAATTGAATTTATTTAACTCCACTGCTTCTAGCCATTTCATGAATAATCTATAGTAGTGAGAATGTACCTATGTCCCTTACTAGACTTCGGATTAATTGGCCCGACAACATCAAGTTCCCATTGGGAGAATTGTTGTTCTACAACTATGGGCTATAAAGGCATCACAAATCTCTTCATTTTTCCTGAAAATTATTGGCATGATACACACTACCTTATTGTGGCATATGGGTATCTGAAAATCGATGTCCAATAGAATCCAATTCTTATTATATTATGGGTGGTGGTGGTAGGTGCAAAGTGTCCACCACATATTCCTTCATGGAATTCTCTCATTAGTTCTTGGGCTTGGTTTTCATCAACGCATCTCAGTGGTACCATCATAATTTATTCTGAACAATATATCAACAATAAACACATATTGATTTTCCTTCATCTTCAATGTTCCTCGCTCCTTAGGATTCATGGTGACAGGAAACTGGCCAGATCTCAAGTATAATACAATGTCTCCATACCATTCTAAATCAAACAATGGTTCTTCTACTGAAATTGAAATCATTCCATCTACAGAATCACTATTTTCTATGATCTTGCATAAACCTTATCCTTTGACAACCTTCAAAGGTTTAATTTCAATATCATACTCTTGTATCTTTGCCAGCTAGTTAGCCCACTTCCCTTCTCTCAATTGTTGATTCAAAAGCATCTTCACTGGTGATGAGGGAACATAAGAAATAACATGGGAGTTCAATATGTACGTCCGAAAGTGCACCACTGCTTTTACAAGGGCCAAGGCTTGCTTTTCCAGTTCTGAATACCTCAATTCATAGTCATGTGGGGTTTTTCTCATGAAACTTATCGAGAGTTATTCACCTTTGGTATTCTTCTGAGTAAGAACATATGCAACAACTGTCTCTATAGAAAATGAATATATGATAAAATCCATTTCAAAATCTGGACTAATGAGGACTGGAGCTGTGGTGATTGCTCCTTTTATATTATTGAAAGCCTCTTGGGTATCCAATGTCGAACCTCTGCTAATTTTTAAGAAACACGTTGATCAGATTCACAATACTTGTGTAGTCAGGAACAAACCTTCGCACAAAATTGATCTTGCTGAAAAATGATTGGAGTCCCTTCTTGGATGTCCGGGGGTTGAGCTCATTTATTTTTTTAACTCTTTTAGGGTCTATATAAATCCCTTCCTTGCACACAATGTGGCCCGAAAGTTTGCCTTGAGTTACAACGAATAAGCATTTCTTTGGATTTGGAGAGACACCAAATAATCTACATCTTTCAATTTTTTTTCTCAAATGATGGATATGATCACCCCTATTTTTTGAATGCACTGTCAATTCATCTTGACAGTCTGCCATAAATTTTCGTATCAACCCGCTAAATGCATGATCCATGGCCCTATGGAATGTGGCTCCAACATTCTTCAAACCAAAGGGCATTCTAGCGTATGCATATGTTTCCCAAGGTGTTATGGATGTTGTCTTTTCCCTGTCTTCCTCAACCACCAAGACTTGATTATATCAAGAAAAACCATCCAACATGGACATGCAGGATGATCCAGTGGCTTGCTAGAGAAGGAACTCCATATTAGGTAAAGGAAATTTATCCTTTATGCTTGGTTTGTTAACGTCTCTGAAGCCAACACACATCCAAATTTCCCTGGTATTTTTTCTTACAATCACATGATTTGAAAGCCAGTAGGAATGTCTAATGGGATAAATTATTCCCGTCTTCTTCAATTTTTTCAATTCAATCTTTACTAGAGGTTTCAGTTCGGGATTCATCATCCTTATTTTTTGATTTACATGCTTTTCTTCTTCCCTAAAAGGAATGATATGATGGAATATAGTTTTACATAAGCCTTCAAATCATCATAGGTCCAAGCGAACACATCAATGTATTCTTTAAACAAGGCAACATATTGATTAAATTCCCCAGTGGTGCAATAAACTTACAAGTTGACATATTTTTGGGAACTGTCAGTTCCAATATTGACTTTCCTTGTCTCTTTCACTTTTCGAATTGAAACTTCTTCAAGGAGATTCTTAGCATGATCATATTTTGTAAAAAGAGACTCAAATTGTATACAATCTTTAGGGACAACAAACATGTGATCGTCTTCATCATCATCATCATTCAACAATTTTTTTTTTCCAGTTGTTCATTATTCTCAAACACTTGCAAATACTCAATGTTATCTGGCATATAAGGTCAGAATGCTCTCTCTACTTGAAAATATGTTTTTCTTTGGATATCGTTCGGGTTTGACAATGAGGCCACCAAGGCCAATGCATATTCTGTATGATTCTTGTCCCTTGGAATGAAAGAAATGTTAAAGGAACTAAAATATTCCATCAATTCATTAACCCTTTTGAAATATAACTTAAGTCTTTCCTTTTTGATTTTATACCTCTGGGTGGACTGATTGATCACCAACTCTTAGTCGCCAGTCACAATTAGATGTTCTATTTTCATTTCTTTTCCAAGGATCATCCCCTGAATCAAGGCTTCATATTCCACCTCATTATTAGTGCATGAAAATTCCAGTCTAATAGCATGTAGATGCACAACCTTATTTGGACTCATAAGAACAATCCCAACTACGCTCCCGAAGTTCAAACATGCTCCATCGAATGACATCCTCCAATAGCCTTAAAACATACATTCTTGGTTCTTCGTGTCTTGAACTTGCTCTAGGATTTCATTATGTTCCATGTATAGGATAACATAGTTTCCAATCCCAACATCTATATAATCTTCCATTAATTCATTGTCTTTCTTCTTGAAAGAGAAGGGGTTTCTAGGTTCACGGGGCACCTTGATCATTGCTCTTTCTTTGCTAGGTAGCATCATATAACTTCCATCGTTCATTATATATCCCCCGATCATGGTGTCCAATCTCTTCCTAACACAACTCCATATGCTGGAGGGAGGTGTACCAAAATAATATTGAAAATGGTAATGATATCTGGAGCTGCCGTGATCCAGGCATAGAAGTCCTTGATTTCTCCATAAGCTGGCACTTTTCTAGAATCAATTGCATATATAATTTCACTGGTTTCATAATACTTGGTGAAACTCATGCCCAATGCCTCCATGAACCCTAATTGCATGATATTGTTTGTCTCTCTAGTGTCAACTAAACAATTATGTAGTGCACTGTTGGCCCTTAACCAAGTTTTGTGGATTCTTGGTCATGTTTGACCTATTTTGGGACTTTGACAGGTTGTCGAAGGTGAAGCACTAGACAAAGCAGAGATCGCAGAATATCGACCCCTTTTTAAGGCTTTTTGGGTTTTGGGATTATGTAACAGGTATGGGAATGTTGGCCCATGGGTTTACCCATGCTTAGGCTCACTTTTGTAATGTATATATAGAATACTAGGAGATGTAATAAGGGGGAAAAAGGTGATAAGTAGTGCTAAGTGATAGAGATCTGATCTGTGTGATCAAGGGATTGTAAGAGTGCTGAGTGCTAAGTACTTGATTTGTGCATACTGTGTGAAACTTGCAGAGCTACATGCAAGTAATTGTAAGAAGGCTTGGTGCTGTACCCTAGCTCGAAGAAGGAGGATCTGGCATAGTGCATGCAGATCTCCTGTTTTCTATGGAGTAGAATTTTTATGCTATGTGCCTCTAAGAATCTTGCCCGAAGATAATAAAGAAGAAGAGTTGGTGGACGTAGCCCCAGTGTGGGGGTGAACCACATACATGCTGTGTTTCTATGCTTTGTGCGATGTGTTGATGTGTTTATGTCTTTACTTGCTAAGTGCTTTGATATAGATAGATAAATCTGTTTATGCTTTGTGATAACGATGTATATGGATGTTAGATCTGACCTATGTGAATGTGCTTAGTACTTGAATCTGCTAGATCTAATCTACCTCTCTATGATACATGCTTAGATACATCAAATCTGGATGAATGATGCGATGCTCTGTTTTATTTGTAGAGTAGATAGTGGTCAAATATTAATGAACTGTCGGTGCTAAGTGCTCTGTTAAGTATTACAATCACATATCTATGTCCCAGCTAAGGTTGCAGATACCTGAGTCCTGTAACCACCCCTACCTCTACCTCAGATGAGACTTCATCTACTTCACAGGTGTTGCCGAAAGGGCTGGTATTTAGGGTTTTGTTGGTGTGACGTTGTAGCATTGAACCCTAGGCCTGCCCCTATGCCAACAAATGGTTCCGATGCTGGGACTTGAAACTATGATTGTTGGGAACTGAGGAATAAGAAGCTTTGTGCAAAGGTCCGACCTGAAACTGTGAAAGCTCCATGCATATATCTGTTGCCCTAGTGCACAACATTCCACTTGACCTGTGAAGCTCTGTGCCAAGAAAAGAGGTGAGATCTGAAGAAAAGAGGTAAGATCTGGAAGCTCTGTACTTTGATAAAGGTAAGAATTGTGAAAAGTTCTAGATCTGAAATATTTGTGATCTGTAGAAGTAAGATAAGTGGAATTTTTTTTTCAACAGTATGGATCTAGGTATGTTTGATAGATTCTGTCCTAGCTTGAAAACTAGGGCACTAATAGATGAAAGAAGGTTTGATATGCGTAGATCTAATAAGAATAGTGAAATATATGCTATACCTATGCATAGAAAGAATGTTTGGACTAACAAATGGATGGAAGATCCTAGAAAGAAATGTTTGCAGGTTAGCTACTATGATCCTAGCACACAATACAGGAAGAGATGGAAATCATTTAAAAGAAAGAGAGGATTAACCCTCTGTTACAGTTGCAGGAAACCGAGACATCTTGCTAAGGAATGCCCTGTGAGAATACCTAGTTGGATTGCCATAGAATGATCGCTAAGCTTGAAGGAATGAACATGAGACAAGAAAACCCTAAGGTAGATCCAAAAACTACGATTATGGAAGAACCCTAGAAAGAATCAGAGAAAGTATTGCTACAGATAAAAGAAACCCTGAATGACCACCAACATGTCAGCTTATCAGAGATCTTCAAAGAAAAATCATGCATAGAAGCAAGAATAAGAGACTTCGACATTGATTGTGTTCTAGATGAGGAAACACAGTTGAATATCATGACAAAAATAACTTGGGAACTTTTAGGGAAGCCTGCTATGACTCCTTCATTGGGCGAAATAGGGCTATTTAGAGGAAAGATGATCAACCTATGTGGAAAGCTCACCCAGATACCTATGAATGCCAATGGGACTTCGAAAGAGGAGGATTTTGAGATTGTTAAATTTATTGAGAACAACACCCCATTTACCATGTTACTAGGAAAACCTTGGATTGAAAGAGATCAGGCCAGAAGGAAGGCGGAAGAAGAAGTTTTAGAGTAGAAGAAGCAAGAGTTAAAAGATTTCATGACTAGAAGGATCACACACTTGATTGAAGAACAT